>APFE030684251.1:9474-81580 GCA_000404065.3 Pinus taeda | reverse complement strand
GACAACTGTAGAATTCTCTGCATTTCATCAGTGAGTCTTGGAGGAGGTTCTGTCATAAGTAGAGATAGGGCCGGATGAATGAATAGATCTATGAACTCACAATATGTATAGGGTGAGTAGGCATTGCCATGGAAGATTGAGCTCCAATATACAACCGATCTTGGGTTTCCTGCAGCATCATTTCTCCTGATCTCAAAAGAGAATTTCTCATGTTGGTGATAGAGGATGAGGTGATAAATATATGAGGTGTATATGAACACCCTCTCTCTGGATAAGTGTAGGAACTGCTCATGTATTTTGTCCGAGATGTATGTGGCATAGTTATAGCAGATAGGGGCCTTCCCAGGGGTAAACATTAACATCATGACTAGCACAGTCTCCTCTATAAACTCCATTGATCTATATCCCAGAACTGAGCTCACCATATGGGCCAGGTCTAGTCCAAGTTCATTTAGGTATCCATCAAAGATAGGAGGATGCAGCACTGTGTCTGATTTGCTAACAAACAATTGATTGAACTTCAGGATCTCTGCCTCTGTAAGTGTTTTGGTCCCTTGGTTTATTAAGTCCAACAGGGATAAAGGAACCAATTTCTTGTGAGTTTTGAACTGAACCATATCCCTGATGGCCTGAGGGGTGGTATAGAATACAACTTCACCCTTGGGATTGACTACAGCTCTCTGTGATGGCTCATAACAACTGGCACATAGATAAATGAGATCAGGGAATTGTCTGACTAGAGGCATTTTAAAAGTTGGCAGGGCAGACTCCTAGATGCCTAGGATATCTGTTCCATCTCTGTACCTAGCCCTGAACTCATTTAGCAGGTGAATATGAGGGGTGCATCCTTCTCTGGAGTCTTCTGAGATCTGATAATCCCGGTCTGCCAAATCCTGCCAGTCTAGCTCTCTCTAAGGAGCATTTAGAGGAGTGACATTAAGGACTTCAGGGGTCTCCATGTTTTATACAAATAATCTCTGAAATGCCGCTTGAAACAGCGAAATTGATGGGAACCAGGTTTGACAGGGTTGGTGTACAGTCAAGGATAACAATGCTGGGCCTTTTGGGAAGGGTTTTCAGCAGCAGAAAGACCTCCCTTGTCAGTTTGGGAGTTATGCAGGAGTCCACGGTTACGCGAACAGGGTAGGTTTTAGCAGGAAATGCAGTCTCTCCGAGGTTTCCACCGATATGTTTCAGCTTAAACGGTCAAATTGGGTACAGTGCAGTTGGTTTATCAGTGAAATTTTCAATTTAATGGCGTTTATGGTGGTTTTTACAAGAAACTTTAAGAAAAACCAGTTCACAGGAGGACGAGGCTCAAATACCTGTTAAACAATGGCCTGGACTGAACAATACAGCTGGGTTTGCGCGCTGGGTGCTTTGAAGTTGGTCGCGGGCTGGCTGATTGAACTGTCGTCGTGTATTGCATGCGGACAGCTTAACAGTATTTTTCCGAAAAATATGAGAAAATTGCGAAAAATGGCGAAAATATGGCTTTTTGGTTTTATTGGCGCACTTTTTGGATGACGTCAGCATGACGTCATCAAGGGGGCCCGGGTTGGATGCGTCATCATGACGTCACCGGGTGACGTGGCGGTCAACGGCAGGTCCACGGGGGCGATGAGGTGGCGGCCAGGTGGGCGAATGAGGGATGAAGTGAGCGGATGTGGCGGTGACGTGTGCGGCAGCAGGGCGAGGACATGGGTGGGACAGGTGTCGCAATATCGGAATCGGCCCTGTACGTTGAAGGAGTTGTCAGGCGTTGCTCCGATGCAATTAGGAAGTGACAAGTGTCCTGGCGTGACGCTCGCCTGACGTAAGCGTCTGACAGATATCAGAAGGTATCTGTCAGACACGTAAGGTCTTCCGATATTCATATGGGCCGTCGATCTGGAGGCGCGCGATCCAACGGTTGTCGGGCGCCCAACTTGCGCGAACTGTAACTCCTCCCTTTGTTAACTTGTGGACGTCGGGATTTCCCGAAATCAACGTCCGCCGTAGATCTGGACCCGGCGCCATCTGACGGTCATCGGGCGGGCCATCTGCACGATCTGTAACTACGCCTGGGCGGGCAATAAACAAATGATTTTTCTTTGCAAACGTGGCGGCGGGACCCTCCATGTGTTAATCGCTCTTTGAAGGATTTTCAATGGTTTTTCTTATCAAAATATTTCGGTCCGCCAACCTTAGAAATACAAGCAATTCGAGGGTTTTACATAAAGTTCGGGCGTAAATCTTTTATGAAGGCGGAGACTATAGGAAATGGGGTCAAATGGGTTTTATGCAACATGAAAGGGAAAATAACCCCCCGACCTTAGGATAAGGCGGGGAAGGATGATTTTATAATGTTTTCCGCCCTTTGGGTGATTTTTATGGGTTTTAAAGGTTTTTCAAGGTTTTTTCAAGGCAAAATGGAACTTTTGGGTAGGGAAACTGGTTTGAGGTGGAGCAAAGGTGGAACATGGGTTCTTGACCTTGACCAAGTGTCAATTCAAGTCCCAGGAAGAGAACATTATGGCTATAGTGCCAAGAAGGGGATATTTATGCATTGTGGGGTTTATATACCATAGTGTTTATAATACTAGGGATAAAGGGATATAAGGAGCTAAGTAGTAGAGTTAGTTGTCAATATGGAGGGAACATATGAGTGAGGGCTAGTTCAACCAAGTTTTCTTTGAAAATAACTTGAAATCAGGAGTAGATCAAAATGAAAAGATTTTTGCACAAGAAATGTGGCTTTTGAAGGCCATTAGTACTATGACAAAATTTTGAGTTTATTGTATGAGCTAATAGATGAAGGGGTGTTAGTAATAAGTGATATACAAATGAGAAACAAGGGAATTAGTCATGCTCCAGGGTGCTGCTCTTCCTGTAGATGTTTCAGCAGCTTTGATTTTGAAAGAGACACCACTTCTGCAACCCCATCTACCTACCCAACTAGTTCTCTAACATTTTTTGTTCCTTCTTGGAGGGTGCACTTGGACTTGCAAACCCTTTGAATGCCTTTTTCTTTTCATTGGCTTTTGCTTTCCTTTCCTATCTAATACAACCCTTATTCCTTCCAAGGTCCCAGATTAAGCAGTTGGGAACCTTAGTTTCTCTACCTAGCTATTGATCTGCCAAGATTAAACAGTTTGGACAGATTTCATTCTCTATTCTACAACATAAATTGAAAACATGGCATGATCCAGATTTTACTGTTGGACCATCCATCAAAATTGAGTTCTTATGAAAGTTGAGACAGACATTGTCTTCTTAAGGAAATATGGGATCTTTGCATTATCAAAGCAGAGCATATTTGGACTTTTGATATCCAATCATGAAATATGAAACCTATTGGTATAGGTATCCAACACGACTGCACCACCCTAGCTCATGGTTGCATGCTTGCAGGATAGCTCGTGAAGTAGAACGTGCATTAGCGGCCCAGTCCAATCACACAAATTTCATCGCCAAGGGTCGCCCCACATAGGCTCAAAGCACTACCCAAACACTCATGGTTCAAAAGGTGTCACTAGTAGAAATGGAAAAAAGAAGAAATCAAGGATTGTGTTACTACTGTGATGAGAAATACTCCCCTAGGCATAAATGCAAGGAGCCCAAATTCTTTCAAATTGATGCTACTGATCACAGTTCATCGGAGGAAGCCCCACCACTTGAGGAACCAAAGGAGGAAGAAGAGGACAACCAGCAGGACAATGTACCTAAAGAACCAGTTATCTCGCTGCATGCTTTGGCAGGGATTTCTTCTCCCCAAACTCTCAAAATTAGAGGTTTTATTAAGCATCGTCCACTAGTAGTCTTGGTTGATAGTGGAAGTACACATAATTTTATCCATCAAAGAGTTGTGGAAGCAGTGCATTGTTTTGTTCGAGTAGTTTCTAACTTCCAGGTCCAAATTGCTGATGGGGGGACAATGAAATGTGAAGGCAGCTGTGAAAATGTCAAACTTCAAATGGGGGATTATCAGTTAAAGACCCACATGTTTGCCATACACATGGGAGGGTGCGACATTGTCCTTGGTGCTGAATGGCTTCGCACACTTGGCCCAATCACAATGGATTTATAGGAGTTATATATGAGCTTTAAGCAGAACAACCACACACATACCCTCCACGGACTCCAGGCGGGAGCTCCCTCTATCATCAGCTCACATTGGATGGAACAATTGTTAAAAAAGGGCCACCATGGAGTTATAGCCCAATTTAATGCCATCCAGGCCTTCGAACCCAATTCTCTTCATATTCATCCTGAGATGCAACAGATCTTAAACAACCATCTGCGAGTCTTTGACAAGCCTCATGAGATTCCACCCTTGATAGGGGAACATGATCATAACATTACTTTGGTCTCAGGGGTCCAACCACCAAATGTGCGCCCATATAGATATCCGTTCGCCGAAAAGAATGAAATTGAAAAAATAATCACAGAACTCTTGGAAGCAGGCATCATTCGTCCCAGCATTAGTCCTTATTCATTGCCGGTGGTCATGGTGCTCAAGAAAGATGGGGAATGGCATATGTGTCTAAACTTTAGGGTCCTCGATAAGTTGACAGTCAAAGATAAATTTCCCATCCCGATGGTGGATGATTTGCTGGATGAACTAAATGGGGCTCAATTCTTTACTAAGCTCGACCTTCGCTCGGGCTACCACCAAATTCACATGAAAGAAGTAGACATTCCAAAGACTGCTTTCCGAACTCATGAAGGCCATTATGAGTTATTGGTCATGCCATTTGGTCTTTGTAATGCCCCATCCACTTTTCAGAGCCTTATGAACCACTTGCTCAAACCATATCTCAGAAAATTTGTCCTTGTTTTCTTTGATGACATCCTCATCTACAGTCACACCAGGGCCACACATCTTCAGCATGTAGATCTGCTCTTGCAATTGCTCCGCAAGCATAAATTATTTGTCAAGATGTCCAAGTGCTCTTTTGGCATGGAAGAAGTTGAGTATTTGGGCCACATTGTGGGGCGTGAAGGTGTCAGGGTGGACCCCAAAAAGATCCAGGCAATGCAGGATTGGCCTCAACCAACGACCTTGAAGAGCTTTAGAAGATTTTTGGGTCTCACAGGCTACTATCACAAATTTGTCCACAATTATGGTCGCATTGCTAGACCCCTCACTCAACTCCTCAAGAAAAATTCATTCCTCTGGAATGATGAATCACAATAGGCCTTTACCGCTCTCAAACATGCCATGTGTTCCACTCCAGTCTTAGCACTACCCGACTTCACCAAATCTTTTGTGATTGAATGTGATGCTTCTGGTATGGGTATTGGGGCAGTCTTAATCCAGGAAGGTCGACCCTTGGCCTTCACAAGCCAACAACTAAGTGGGAAGAATCTGGGACAATCTACCTATGAGAAGGAGATGATGGCCATGTTACATGTAGTAGATACTTGACGACCATACTTATTGGGGCGATGTTTCCAAATCCGCACAGACCATCAAAGCCTTAAATATTTTTTCGAGCAACGCCTATCCTCACCACAACAAAATAAATGGCTCGCCAAAATGCTGGGATATGATTATGAGATAATTTACAAGAAAGGGCGCGAAAATATTGTAGCAGATGTGTTATCCCGCCAATTTGAGGGTGAAAGCACCCTGCTCACAATTTCACTTCCCATTGTAGAATGGATTGAAGAGGCTCGCAAGGAATGGTTTTCACATCTTTGGCTCTCCCAACTCATTAATCAATTGCAGACGGATCCAAATTCCACAGCGGGCTACTCGTGGCAGGATGAGATTCTTTGCTACAAGGACAAAGTTGTACTCTCACCAACATCCACCCTCAAAAGCCGCATTTTTGCGGAGTTGCACTAATCTCCCACTGCAGGACATTCAAGTTTTCAGAAGACGTATGCTCGCACTCGAAGATAATTTTTTTGGACAGACATGAAAAAGGACATTCTTACTTTTTTTGTTGAATGTGACGTTTGTCAGTGCCACAAAGGAGAAACAGTTAAATCCCCAAGCACATTACATCCATTGCCCATCCCGACCTCAATCTGGATGGAGGTTTCTATGGATTTCATATAGATCTTCCAAAATCAGGAAACAAGTCAGTCATCATGGTGGTTGTGGACAAACTTTCTAAGTATGCTCATTTTTGTGCCCTACCCCACCCTTTTACACCGACTTTGTTCACTCAATCTTTCATGGATCAGATCTTCAAATTGCATGGCATGCCCACTTCCATTGTGTCTGATCGTGACTCGATCTTCACCAGTAACTTTTGGAAGGAAATCTTCCGGCTACAAGGTACCCAACTACAACTCAATACTTCCTATCATCCACAAACTGATGGTCAAACTGAAGCAGTCAACAAATGTCTGGAGACCTACCTTAGGTGTTTCACTTCAGAAAAGCAACATCTCTGGGTACAATGGTTACCTCTAGCCCAATGGTGGTATAACACCAACTATCATGCCACCACCAAAATGACTCCATATGAAGCAGTTTATGGTCAACTCCCTCCTTCCCATACTTCTTATATCAAGGGGTGCTCGAAGGTACAAGTAGTGGATCAACTCCTACAGAACCGCACAACCATGCTGGCCCACCTTAGAGAGAATCTTTATCAAGCCCAAAACCGCATGAAGCAACAGGCAGATCAACATCGCTCAGAACGCCAATTTCAAGAAGAGGATCAGGTATTTTTGAGTCTGCAACCATATAAGCAAACATCACTCAAAGACAAGGGTTGTCAGAAATTATCTCCAAAATTCTACGGAGTGTATCAAGTACTTTAGCGCATTGGAGAAGTCGCCTACAAGCTAGCTTGGCCACCCACTGCAAAAATCCATCCAGTCTTCCATGTCTCATGCCTCAAGAAAGTGATTGGGAACCATTGCAGAATTCAAACCAGTCTACCTGAAGTGGATGAAGAAGGGTCAATATGGCTCCAACCTGAACAGGTTCTTGACACACGAGAACGGCACCTGCGTGGCCACACGATCAAGGAAGTCCTCATCAAGTGGAAAGACACCTCTCTGGAAGATGCAACTTGGGAACCAACCACTATCCTTCAGCAGTTTCCGCAACTTCAGCCTTGAGGACAAGGCTATTCTTATGGGGGAGGGCATGTTAGGGTCCAACCCTAACCCCCTTATTTATGTAATAGGATCGATTCATAGTTATAGTTAAGTAAAGAGTCAATAAAGCACATATTAATAATTGTAAGTGGTTAACCCGCATTTAATGAAGGGACCACAGTTAGTTGCAAATGGGCCATGGTATTAGATAGATGGTATTAATAAGAACCATGGTATTGCCCCATGGTATTGCATGTATGAATCCTATATAAAGGATAGAGACTCCCCTCGAGGAGAATTGTGTCTTATTTTGTAATTGAGCTCAGCTCCATTGGAGGTTGCCCCCTCGAAGAGGCAAGTGAACATTGCTTTCTGAATAATAAAATACTTGTTGTTATTTCTCATTGTTCTATGTTCTAGGTATATTTCTTCGCATATTTGGTATTCTGGTATTGTCTTGCAGGTTAAGAGTATAATAGTGCATGAGAGGTTCAAACACACGGGGGTTGAGATGAGTGCGCCCCTTGGAAACCTGTGACAATATGGAGTTAAGAAGGGAACACACGAGAAAAGATGCATCACAACATGGAAGGAAAATTAGCTAGTGATCCAAAGTGATGGTTAAACCAACATCACGTTTTAGAAATATTCATACATACATACATAAAAATAGCTATACATGCATGTGTAAGAAAACAGATACATATATCATTTAGAGTAAACAAATAGCTGAAATACAATACAACATATGCATGAAATGTGCTGGCTCTTGTTATATTAAAAAGTGTAAGTTCCAGTAATACAATACATCCATGCCCAACCACTAGTTCCAAAAGTGGAACGTTACAGCCACAACCACCTACTCCTCCAAAGAGACGTACTAGCTCTACGCAATGGAGAAGCCAAGGCTTATTACACTACTGTCGAAGCTCTCTTTAAGATAGTCCTATCGGAAGCTTGTCTGACCAAAATCCTTTACAATGAGTTATGAGGTTCTATTTGTAGAAAATGGTGGGGTGACCCTTGACATTCCCCTTTGTGACAGTTCATCTACCCTCATGACTCTTCATCTGCTCTATGACTGTTACATCCAACTATCGACACTTGAACTTCCACTTGACAAGACATTACATTACAATGCACATGTGCCCACGTGAGACAAAATGGATTGATCAACCCATGCAAGACATCACTGACACTCGGTCCATTGTGATGAGACAAACTCTTTGACATGCTTGTGATGGTGAAGGTGGTGAGTTGATGCCAAGCTTGGTCATCCGTGATGGTGTGTATGTGCTCCATGGTGACATCTCGCTGAAGCAAACTCTTGCCTCGTTGCATCCCAATGCATTAGTGTGGCTCCTCCATCCAACTCGTCTGCTAACATGCACATGGTCTTCTTGGGTGCGGCAGAACCGATAACACACTGATGCATAGTATCCGCGTTGATCTTCCAGTGTGTGTTGGTGGTCATGCGCGTCAATTGTCAACTGCATGTTCAGCTCTAGTTAGACTCGCTTCTTGTCTTTGCCTCAGTGAGTGTGCCAAATGGGTTGGATCGCATGCGTGCACACAATGACATGCATGCTGCTGAATTCCCTTGCATGTGATCGACAACATTGCTCACCATGTCTGCTCCTTGCCAACTGCTAGTATGGATCTATAACTTGTACGAGCAAAGTTTCATTTGCGAGTTCCTATTGCACCCACTGTTATACATGTTCCTGCTGCAACTCATTCTCTTGTCTATGCAACTCTTGTTCTTCCTTGAGTTGCTACTTCAACACATGCAACTCCTTCTCTGTTCCATTCTCTGTCTTCGCGCGATCTTCATGTCCCCCCGTCACCTCATAGCCTGAGTCTCCAAAGTTCCTTTCATCTCCAGTGGATTTGCTTGAGATTGTAACTTTGTTCTGCCTCTGTGTTGTCGACAACCTTCCTCTTGCATTCGTTTCATCTGGTGTGCTACCTTCAACTGATATTCATGGTGTTGCTTGCTATGATGTTGGGTCCGTCATATCTTGATGTCCTTGACTATGAACAAATTGATGTCTTCACAGGTAGGCAATCTCAGAGACACTTTCTTGGCTGCAAACCCCATTGTGCTCTCAATGATGTCCTTTAACTCTTCTCTCCTGAAGGCCATTGTACTTGTGCTGCTAAGAGACAGACGAACACCTGTGATGCCTGGAGACGTAGCAACACTCATGGAAAGAAATCTATCAGTCGGAAACAAAAAAAAACTACGGGATTGACTTGCAACATACCTGTGTGATTGATCGTGAAGATTGCACAATTTCCGCTGGGAGGTCGGGAGACTAACTGCCAAAACTGCACAAGGGACAGTCTGGGTTGTGGGGAGGTTGACTAACTGCGCAATGAAAAGTCCAGCCTAGCCTGCTAAAGATTGAAACTGCATAATGCACAATTTTAGTCAGTAGTGACATTCAACCAGCAAACTGCATTGCGCAGTTTCTGGGGCCAACATGACACTGCCTCCAAGAATTGCGCAATGCAAGCCTAGAGGTCAGTGCTTGGTTACATTTGCGTAATTTCTGGAGGGAAGGCAGAGCCTTCGCTTTCGGAAATGCACAGTACTAGCTGGGCAAGGCACGGTCCGGGCCAAGGCAACCCAGTTTGGTCGACAGGTGACTGGAAACATGAGAATTCTGAATGCATGATGAGATGAGTGAAAACGAGAGTGAATGATCATTCACGCAAATAACAAGTGCATGATTTGGAAAATGGGAAAGCATGCATGTGTGTGAAGCGAGTCGCAGCAACGACGACCGTCCGTTCAAAATAGTGTCATGCATGCGACATCAGTGAGATGCAAATGAAAACTGAAACGGTGCTAGTACAAGCTAGTATGCATGCAACAACATCAAGTGCTCACTAAAATCAAACAAACAACACTCACACAAAGCAAAACACAAAAAGCAATAGAAACACAATGCAAGTCATGAGCAGCGGGATTACCCCAAGACAGCTGAGTTGAATGCACCGACGACTCATAGATGCAATGTGGGATGCCAGAGTTGCAAGGTCGATGTGAGGAATGAGCTCTGCAACATCCAGTTGATGAGTTTTGATAAGATCGAGATTGTGACGCGCATGCCACAAATCTAGGAAAAGTGACACCTGGCGGGAGGTTTCTGAGATGATCCTTGCATGTAACCTCCAACTGCTAAAAACAAATCCCTGAATCAAGGGATGCATTTGCATGCTCCCTTGGGATGAGTAGCCCATGCATGAAAGTCAGTTTTGCTCGGACCCAGAGGAAAACGATCAACTCAACTGCACATGCAACAATATGCTCGGTTGGGAGGAAAAAAATGCGCATTTCTGGGAGGGAGCTGGGCTGGCTACCTAGAGGGATTGCACAACAATTCTGGGTAGAGAAGCTGACTTTTGCCCATAATTGTGTAATTTCTGGGCTGAGCAGCCTTGCTGGGAGGAATTGCGCAATTTTCTTAGTGAACAGTGACAGGCAAATTTGCACAATTCTAGAGCCCAGCAGGTTGCCAGACAAAATTGCGCAATTTCTGGAGGGAAGGCTAGTTTCCCTCTAGAATTGTGCAATTTCTTGAGGGCGCTGCTCAACCTACAACTAGACCAAGTACAATGAAACAACCTATGAGGGAGATGCAACAAGCTTTGATGGATAGGCTGTCATTCTGCAAAAACATCACTGAAGCTTGTGTACTTGACAAGACAAGACATGCTAGTGTGAAAGGTTGGTAGGGAGGCTCCAAAACAAAGCTAAGGAAAAATTTTGGAGGGTGATTGTAACCGCTACAAAACATTCCAAATATTTAAAGAAGTTCAGATGCATACTTGCTTTGACAAATGAAAATATTGTCTAGATGTTGGAATACTTCAACTCCAAGATAGTAGTGAAGTAATCCCAAATCAATCATCTTAAATCCAGCCCGCAACTCCTTATTTACCTGTATGATATGATCATTATTATTCCGAGTAATGATCAAGTCATCCAAATACATAACTAGAATCACCATATTTTTACCCTATTCGCACATATATAAAATATCATCATATTCACTTCGCTTAAAGCCAACCTTGTGAAGGTACTCGTCCATTTTTGCATACCAAACTCGTGGAGCTTGTTTCAATTCATATAAAGCCTTGATCAATTTGCATACTTTGTGTTCCTACCATTTAATCTCAAAACTTGGAGGTTGAGTCATATATACTTATTTATGCAAGTCTCCATTTAGGAAGGCAGTTTTAACATCCATCTAATGGACTTTCCATCCTTAGTTGCTAATGCAAGTGTTAATTTGATGGTGTTCCATTTTGTTGTAGGTGAAATTTTTTCCTCATAATTGATTCCTTATTGTTGTGAAAAATATTTGGCAACAAGCCTTGCCTTGTATTTGTCAATGTATCCATTTAGCTTATAATTAATTCTAAAAACCCATTTACATCCAATGGGTTTCACATTTTTAGGACAATCAACAAGTTTCCAAGTGTTTTTTTCCATCACTGCCTTGTATTTTCAACTGTTTCCTTTTGCATTCTATATGTTTTACTGCCTCTTTGTATGTGGTGGGTTTAGTAAAATCATTTGTTATTAAGGAAAAATGTTCTTCATTTCTTTGTGAACTTTGTGTTTCTGTTTTGTTTTGTTCATCTAGCCTAACATCGTTCAAAAATTGAATGACCCATTTAGGTAGTTGATGTTCACTTTTTTGCAGATATGAAAACTCACTATCATTATAGAGTGGATTGGTATAAATAGATGTTATTTGATCATCTGAAGGTTCAGGGGGTGGAGAGTCGTTGTTAGATGAATTGCTGCTAGAAGACTCAAATGATCTTCCAGAAGATCCAAATGGTCCGGATGAAGTAGGTGAGCTGGATGAACCATTTTCTAATGAAGGAAATTCAATATCATGCCAATTTTGTGTACTTGGTTGATTTTGCATTTTGATTTTTTTTTTATCACTCTTTCTAATTTCTATGGAAGATTTTCTCTCTCTAACGCACTCTTGCTTTTTGTTTCATCAAAGATAATATCCCTATTGACAATAAACTTTCCGTTGGACAAAAGACGATATCCCTTCTTTTCATTGGAATACCCAATTAATGTACACTTCAAACTTCGTGAATAAAGCTTAGTTCGCTTTTATTTTGGAACTAAGACATAACACATTGAACCAAAAACTATAAGATGTTTGACCTAAGATTTGAAACCATATCATGCTTCATATGGTGTAATTCCATTCAAAGAAGCAACAGGAGACTTGTTCCTTAAGTACACTGTTGTATGTATTGTTTCTACCCAGTATAAAGGACTCAAATGTTTGAAAGTTAGCATGGATCTTTCCATCCCTAACAAGGTGTGATTCATTCTCTCCGCTACTCCATTTTCTTGTGGATTGTAGACATTTGTAAGTTTTCTTTTGATACCATTGTCCCTACAATAAGTTTGGAATTCATTGGAAGTGAATTCCCCTCCATTGTCTGTCCTGAGAGTGCCAATTTTTTCTTTAACTTCATTCTCAACCAATTAGCGAAAAGTATTAAAATTTTCGAATGTTTCTGACTTTTGTTTCAAAAAATAAGCCCAAATCATTCTACTAAAATCATCAATGAAGAGTAAAATATATCTACAACCTCCTATAGAAGTTTGTAGAGATCCACAAATGTCATTGTGAACCAATTACAAACACATGTTTGCATGCCATGAACTTGTTGGAAAAGTCTCTCAACTTTTTTTCCCATAAATGCAAGCTTCACATCTTGCATTTTCTTTCTTAAAAATTGGAAGTCCTTTAATCTATAATAACCCTGGTGAAAATTCCATGTAATAAAAGTTAATAAAGGAAAAATAAGACCACAGGTAAGGGACACGTATTCCAAGCTGAATGTTGGGAAAAAATGTCCTGGTGGGCACCTTTGGATGTGTTTATGGCTAAGGGAAATTAGCAAAGGTAAAGGCAAAGGCATTAAAAAAGAAAAAAAAACTATTTTCACACATTTATTAATGAAAATAATGGAAATTAGGAGAAAATGAAGGTGAAAGGTCACAGGTTGCACGTGAGGAGGAAATTGAAGAAAATAGAGGCCTCATTGATAAAAAAGGCTTCTGAGGATCAATTGGCAAGCCTTTGGTGTGTTCCGTTTAGGATATTTCTCGTTATTCTCTCTCTCTCTCACTCTTGGGCACTTATATTTTTCTTGGAGCACTCTAGATTTGGAGCAAGGAAGGAAAAGAAAGAAAAAGGAAAGGAAGGAAAGTAAGGATCAATCAAGGAAGAGCAGGATCAAGAAACTTCAGTAGGAATACTTGTAGTTAACATATTGCATGCGTGATTTCGTAGCTAGTTTTCACATGCATGGATTTGCATGCTAGTGTATGGTTCTGTTGATGTCGGTGGCATGGTTTTGCTGGGTTATTACAGTGGTTTTCAGCCTAGCCTTGCCTTTTTCCATATGCCATGGTGTGTTTGGATGTTGATCTCGTTTTTGAGCTTTAAAATTTCTGGATGGATTTCAGAATCCGAGGCAGAGGTGGTCTCAAGGTTCATTCCCATAGGCCTAGGAATCCCTTGCCCAGTTTTGGCGGGATACACAATAAAGCCTAAGGGAGGTGTCTCGATTTAGGGTCTAGTGATCCGAGATTGGATTGCGGTAAACCTTGAGAGATAGGGAGATGTAAAATTACTCAAGGATAGTGATGGATTTAGGATGGCATTCCAAGTTCGGTTCGGTTTTGTGATCGAAAGCACCGATTTTGGTTTGATCATGGTATGGTGAGGGTGGAGGTGGTTTAACCACTGGATTCCCTTTGTTGTTTTTGGGTTGGTTTATCCATGAGATCCCACATTCATGCTTGGAATATGGCATGGGCATGATTGGCTGAAAGAAATATTTGGTTCGGCCACGTCTACGCTCGGGTGGTATGTGGAAGTCTTGAACCTGGTCAGATTTTCCTATGTTTAATAAAAGCTAATATCTCTTTCTTTGGAAATTATTTATATGTGGATTTAATGTTTGTTATCTCACCATTATTTTAATGGTTTAATGTTGGTTATCAGCATGGTTATATCACTGGTTATTGTCATGGTTATTTCATGTATTTACTTGTAACTGAAAGGATAATGGATGCAAGACCTAATTGATGTCAAAACAGTTAAGGGAAGAGGGTGGTGATCCTTCTTGTCAAGTCTCATATGATTTATCAATAATTTATGGTTTGTCTTGTATTCATTTCCTGGAGATTGCAATGATGCCAAGTGTTTGAAAAAATGTCAGTCCCAGTTGGGGATGGTCAGGCTTAGTCCTGAAGTTAGTTTATGATTTGTAAGACTTGTTATTATGTAAATCATGGATTCTGGAAGTGTCATTGAATTATGGGCAGTGACCTAGGATCTTGGCCTGAAAAAGTAGCTCAAATCCCAAGGACACTGGCGCAACACTAAGAAAAATAGTCCTTGGACACTGGCATGCCATGCCGTGGGAATGTCCAAAGCCCTCTGGATGTTGGCATGCCCATAGCATGGGAGAGTTCGGGGTTTGATTGGTCAAAAAACACAATGCTACTCAGGGATTGGTTACCTGAGAGGTTGGGATGGTTCTTGAGGGTCTTTTTGCTGATGTGGAAGGTCTGTATGGTGTGTTTCCATCGATTCCACTTCCTTAAGGTGACTTAGGAGGTCGAATCATATCATAGTAACTTCTTGTCACATGTTTACACTAGTTGGTTGGTTACTTGGGTAGATGTGGGAGCGTTGCAGAGTGGTATCAGAGCATGGTCCACTTCTCTGACTGAATGGACAGTGTGTTGGTCATGCATTCATGTTGGTTGCATGTGTCCCTTATGCTTTTAGTCCATATGCTTGTTGCATTTGCATGGTGTTGATCATGGTTTTAGTGTTGTCGCCATGGGAAGGTTGATGGTGTTGTTGTGACATGTGTTGTCATGAGTGTATGGTTGTATATGCATTCGTTATGAATGTCGGTGTATATACATTATTATGCATGCATTTTCATGGTGAAGGTTGTTGTGCATAATGTCATTGTATGCAAGTAGGTTATCATAATGATATTGGTATGTTATGATGCTAAGGTGTGGCCTGAGATAGAGCAGGAGATGCAGACCACCAAAGTGAAGTTGCAGCATTGGAACTTGAGGCAAGAGCATGTCGTCAAACAGGTTTATATGTTGGGCATGCAAATATATAGGTTAAGGATTATTATATGCATTATGGTTATGTATATTCCTTTCATTCTATTGATGTTATGGTTACATACATGATATATGCTAGTTGATTAGTGTAGTCATATGCACATGCATTGGTTAGTCATGAAGGATAGTGACATGTGGTTGTATGCATTACTATTGTTGTTTTATGTTAGATAACTTGATGATTAGGTTATATGTTTTGATGAGCATGATATATAAAGTTTTGCTATTATATGCTAGTAACTTGATGATTAGGGTTATTACAGTAAGATCTTGATGTTATATGCATTAGGGGAATTTTGAGGTCTAAAATGAGTCTCCTAAGGAAATTATACAATAATATTAGATTATATCATCAAATTTTAGAGGGAAAAAAAGAAAAAAACTACTTTTTCAACTCGTATTTTCAACTTATCTCTCTATGGGTTTACTCAAATTTCAAGCGAGACCATTTGTTGGATGCATAATTTGATTCCTCATCCCAGGAATACTCATGTTTCATACTTTCGATGGACTCTACTACACAAAAAATGAAAAATACATGAAAAATGTGATTGCAATCACATTATTTCATGTATTTTTATTTTTGGTGTAGCAGGGTCCATCGAAAGTATGCAATATGGATACTCCTTGGATGAGGAATTAAATTTTGCATCCAATGAGTACTCCCGCTTGAAATTTAAGTAAAATTTTAAGGATGTAAGTTGAAAATACAAGTTGAAAAAATATTTTATTATTATTATTATTTTTTTTTTTTACTTTTTTACCCCAAAATGGTGAATCATCCCCCATGGTTGACATCATCATCTTGAACCTTATTGGTTCTTATAAAGTTTATTTTGGTTATACATTTTTCTTAGGAGACCCATTTTAGACCTCAAAAGCTCTTTAATGTATCCTGCTAAATTGGATAGGCCTATGCAGATGGTAGGGTTATGACATTCATGTATGAGTCGTGTTAGGTTCCTATACTAATAGGAGTCAGAATTTTGAATGACTAAGGTTAAACCTTGCAATATTGTACATACCTTTGCTTTCTACAAATGTTTTCCATATTAAAAAATAAAAAAAAATGTAAAGAGGGTATGTCCTTAAATAATAATCAAAGGACAAAAAGAATGAAAAGGTCAAAAAATGAAGATATATGAACCCCAAAAGACAGAAGAGACTATGAAAGTGTGCAAGTCAAAATGCCACTACTATTTACTTTTTATGCATAATAAATGATTGTGTGCAACTTGTTACTCCTGCCACAATCCATGATAGTCAAAATGTTTAAACTTCTCTATTTCATGTTTTAAATTTTATGTTTATAGTTAAAGAATAAAATCTGACCAAACAGTGTAATCTTGGTAGATAGTTAGATAAGTAGAATGAATAAAAGGAGCTCATCTGTTTAATCTGAGCCTTTGGATGATATACAGTTAGATTTAGATAGTTTGTTATGTAAAGAAAAGAAAAATATTGATAAGGGTTTGCTAGCCTAAATGCACCCAAATAAAGTGAAGAAAAAATGGTAGGGTAAGTAGTAGAAAGGTTGCAAAAATATCATGTGAATACATAAAAAACACTTATGTCATTGTTCCAAATGCATATTTTGAATATGCATAAGTGATAAACAAAGCAAAGGAAATGGTTCACAATATGATTTAGTTAACATCCCCATCATTCATTTTAACCCCTACACATTCACTAACTTCCCTTTCATAATAAAAATATTAATGCCTATAGTTCTTTAAGTCAAAGAGGCTCAGAGAATTTTTATGACTTCTGGTGGGACCGGACTCTCGACTTGATGACTTAAGAAGAAAAGGTGTTAAATTCCCTTGCAATTCACTCATCCCCCTCACAAAACCCCTTTTCCTAAAGGTTAAACTCTTTTTGCCTAGGAAAACCCTTTGATAAACATATTTTATGTAAAAAACCCACCAAATTACATTTATCCTAACTACTAAGTGTATGGGAAGCACATAACATTCCATATACCTAAGTAAAATACCCCTTCCACTCATTTCACCTCATATTAACTTTTTAATTAAATATATAAAATTTCTCGAAAACCCACTATCCCGTATATATTTAACTCCTCTATATAAAATAACCCCACCCCTTAGTTTAGTTATAAACTATATTACTACCCCTTATCCCACAAAATATATTAAAATCCCGCCTTCAGTCCTTAATCTTGTGTTAAAATGTCCTCGATGAGATTAAGTTCTATGTTAATTTTATACCACCGGTGATTAGACCCATGGGTCCCCCGAGAAATTTATATATAAAATACCGTGCAACTCCATCTCCCGACCACCATTTATCATCCCTCCCCCTCATCCAATAGCCTGTGATCATATCGGTCGTGCTCGACGTCCGTCCTTTACCCGCCCGATAAGGCAGTTTCCCCCTCGACCCCCGACGTTACGTGTTGAACGATGAATGGAATCGGGTGGCCTCTCCTAAATTCTGCCCACACTACAAAAGCGGTGCGACAACCCTCCTAAACCCGCTTCCCCCTTTAACCAAAAAACCACCACAGTTTATCAATCAATGAATCTTCCAAAAAATAACATTTTTCTATAAAAGCCCCATTATCACTCTTTTTGCTCTTTTCGCGCATTTGCTATCAAAAACTAAGAGAGCGCTTGTGACCCCTGCAAACAACGAATTTGCTCACAGACCTCCGGCATTACTCCATAGATGCCGCAGACAGCCCAGTGCATTCATCAGTCCATACTAGAACCATACGAACCTCTGCAACCTCCATCATCCACCAATTACAGTCAATTTCGCTCAATTCCAGGTATTTCACCGTGGAAAACCAATTCCATTCCTAAATTCCAAGTAAATTCACCCTCATAACGTGGTTAATTAAGTAAAAAGTATCAAATTCACTTTGATATTTTACACTCTGAGCCATAACCATCTGCAAAACCACCGTTTCCCTAAAAACTTTGAATTACCCCCCACACTCAAATCCACAAGAACTGAGTATGGCTGCCCCAATTGCAATGGATGTAAGGCCCATCTCTACACCTCATTTAGACCTGGACCACCTTCCTTTAGCTGATAAAGATTTCCAAATAAAAGATACCACTGCCCAAGAACCTCTCCTCAAAGTGCATTGTCAAAGCAGAGACATATCCCTTAACCATGCTGATGACATTGGCCTTTGGGAGTCAAATTTTTCCAAATACCAATTCCCCCAAGTCCACATCTTTCCTGAGATTGTTCATATCTGCCATGCATGCTATGTCCCCAACCACAGAACCATAATGTCTCATGACCAGAAGGTCCTTTTCACTATTACAGTTGAGTCCATTAATGAAATGATGTAGCTCCAACTAGGGCCAAACCTAACTCCCCTCTCAGTTGGAGACCTGCTGGAGCTCTATCCCAAGCTTAGCCTCAAACCTTCATTAGGGAAGAAAAATACAGCCCTAAGCGTCCCCCTCATATGTAGCAGCTATTTTCTCTCCATGGGGCCAGAACATTATAACCATGATATCATGTATTTTGGGTTACACCACAAGTGAGTACATTGATACAATTATTCTTGCTTTTATAACCATTTATACCCTAGGGAAACCTCCTACAACTACATATGACTTTGCTACATTCATAGTTGATAGAATCCATAAGAAATTCACAAGGATGAGCAATGAAAGAGTTTTCAGATATTCCTTAGTCTTATACCATATGATCTTGTATTATCAACCTGATAAGTTCCCATTCACCCTTTAGAAGCTGGACACCAAGGGTCAGCCCATATCAGTCATTTTTTGGACCCCATTAATCCACCAATATTAGTCTCCATACTCTTATTCTGATTTCATTGATTTATTTGTACACCCAGTCATGGCAATGTTGACTGGAAGCCCTCCTCCTAGAATCAGTCCAGAAATAAAAAGAGTCCTCCAACTGTCCAAGCAGACCAAAGTGGGTGATTGGTACCTTTATCAAAACCATACAAAGATCAGAATATATGGTTGCTTTCTTGCACCTTATAAGCTGCCAAGATACCTCCCCATGAGGTTGTTTGCCTTAGAATATTATAAACAAATCATCAATGCAGATGAGGTAAACTTCGTCAATTCCAAAAAGAAAGCTAATTTCAAAATCAAAGATCAATTAGGTCCCTTCATTTGCAATTCCAGGGAGGAAGGCATAGAAGCATATTTGATATTACAGAACATGAAGTTCCAAAAAAGTTTTGTTTGGAGATATGACCCTTGGAATTCATTTCCAAGAAGAGACAAAAGGTCAAGCTAGGACCCTTCATCCACCACCCCATATTAGAAATTGGGGCATATGCCAATCAAACAGAATGGGTGGAAGGTACCCTAATAGACCAAGACAACACCAGTGTAGATGTAGAAAATGTTCTGGTTGATTTAGAAAAGCAGCTTGATGACAACTCTTTTCTGCAGGTACTAGAAAAGCAAGAGACAACCATGAGTACCCCTCCAATTATGCAGACTCCTCTAAATGAGGAGAAAAACCTAAAGATAAGTAGGGAGGAGGCCACCACATCAACAAGAGGAACCTCACTTACTCAGCTAGAAACAAGCAAAGCAAAAAGGCAGAAAATGAATCCCGTCTCTGAACAAGAATTCATAGAGGAATCAGCTGAGGTCACAAGCACAGAAGGAAACAAAAGCAGTCCTATCACTCCATCTGAAGGCATGCAAGAGACTTCTACATCACAGACTTAGATGTTGGAAAGACAGCTCAATGTGGAAGTATCTTCCTTCAACAGGCCTGCTGACAGAGATCGGGACATCAAGGAAGGATACAAGGAAATCAAAGCAAGAAACGAAAGGCTCAAGGCCCAAACCTATGCTCAGTACCTAAAGCTAACTCCTACCAATCAAACAAGGCTAATGTTAGCCTTTGACATTAAAGAAAAGAAGTTGCAGATGTCTTTCATCAAGCCTACAACCCAACAGCCAAAAACAACATCCGATTTCAAAAAGGTAGACCTTGAAGTGTTGGCAAGGGATATTCATCCCATAGACCAGATTGAATTGCACAAACAGGCTGGAGAAATGATATATTCCACCCTGACAAGTAAAGCTATAGCTGCTCACCAGCTACAAAACTCTTTGAACAATATTTCAACACAATTTCAGTTAGAGAAGGCCTCCTTAGAGGCCAAGGATACTAGGATCAAGTCCTTAGAGGACTTAGTGATTGAATTGGGACACGATCCCAAGGATATAAAATCTTTAGAGCAGCTCATTAAAAAGAAGAATGATGACATAGCTGCATTAAATAAACAGCGAAAAATGCCTTAGTTGCAGCATCCACAAACATTGGAAGTCCTAGAAGCCCTGCAGGGCCATGAAGAACTCATGGACTTAGTTTTAACGCTAAATTATCAACTAAAAGAGACAGAAAAGGAATTGGATGCTTTAATCCAATTAAAACAAGTAGATGTGGCCACTTCTTCAACAAATTTTATCCCCACAGTCTCCACAGTAGTGCCCCCCACGCTAGCAACATCTTTGAAACCTACAACTCCACTTACAACAGCCTTGCCAACAACAACATAATCTACATCAGCAGCAGGTGCATCAGGAGAGAAAGCGGCAGAACTAGTCAAAGCCATGGAAGAAATGTCTATCCAGGCTACTGAAATGAAAAAGTTAAGAGAAAAGTTTGCAAGCTTAGAAACTGACTGCAAGCTTTCCCAACTTAAGAAAAAAGAAGAAGCACAAAAGGCCCAAAGGATGGGTGAAAGAATCAAAGTCTTAGAGAAAGACTTAACTCTGGAGAAACCACTTGGGCAAACCAAGGAAATGTTGTGGGCCAATATCATTAAATCTGTCAATGATATTTGGCCATCAATCAAGGTTATTTTTGAACAAACAGAGTTAGTGAAGATAGCTACAGAAGCTATCCAGAAAGTGAAGGAAGAATTGGGAGATAAGCCAGAGGATGCCAATAGACTTATCCACTTCCTCAACAACAAAAATAGATATGAGCTCCATGAGCTAAATACAGAAGATAGGACTGAGACATTTTTGAAATAAGAAAGGTCCCTTCCAAAAGGAACCTTATGCTTAATTTAGAAGAAAAATGCAAAAAAATGCAGATAGACATTGATAGGTTCATGGCTAAATTCCAGAATTTGAGGGAAAAAGGTCTGCCCAATCCTATGGTTATCAATGACAAACTCATGACACAATTGGACTACGACAATAGGCTCAGACAATTGGCTAAGGAACAAGCCAACTCTTCATCCATAAAAGCATTGCCATCAGGAAAAGTTTTATACAACACATTTGAAAACTTGTTTTTCCTGGAGCATGAGATAAAACATTTATTCCTCACCAAGCCCAATTTTGCCAAATATACTGAAGCTGATGAAATCAATAGGAGGATGATAAATGTAAAACTACTTGATGCAGAATGGTGGTAGACAATGAATGATTTACTGTGATAAATCTACAACAAAAAGTTACTGCACAGTAAAAACAAGACAGCCAGGTAAAACAGGTAAAAACAACACATCAGGGTCAAAGAGTATGAGGGTCAAAGTGTATCAGCTGAAGGGTAAAAATTGAAGAAGATTCCAGCGTAAAACACCACAACTTCCAGCCAACATAAAGGGTTACACTTCAACTATAAAGACCAACACAACCATAATAAAAGGGACAACATGAAACAGTTCAATAACTGTCTCTATCTTCTTGCAAGAAGAAATTTGTATTTCCTAGATTAAATCTCAAGTTGTTTTGAGATATTTGGTACATAATTTTTGTATAAATACTTCACAAATCGAAGTATGGAGTGTGGATTATTAGACATTTCTATAGACTTTCTTGATCAAATACTGTAAGCTATTGTATCACTGTTTGGACTAGCAAGCTGGATTAATGAATAAAGTCAAGACATTTCACTGGATTCATGTGTAGTGTGAAATACAGACAAGTATTCTCTTTTGCGTTGTTACCTTTCTTTAAGTGTTTTTTCACAAACTTTAATGTATTTGAAATCTTAATGCTATAATATGGAATGATATCTTAGAATTTGCTTCATTGCACTCTGTTTTCAACTATTATGCATTTTAATGTTTTCTGCTAATTATCTAAGTTAAGGAATTCTTGATTGCCCCTTAGTTGAGGTAGTTTCCCCTCAATCTATAGTAAAGGATTCTTAATTGCCTTTTACTCATGATTTTACTCTGTTCTTCATCTTGATCCCGGTCTGAGAGTTCTTAAGTGCTCTCTCACCCTGGTTAAAATCATTTCACCCATTAGACCTAAAGACATGTATTTCACTCTGCTAGCTTGACCTTTGAACACTCCCTTTAATGAGTTTATCTCAGTTCTGTTGAATTTCTTTGAATCCATAGCCCAATGGTCCAGATACTTCATTCTATCTCTCTGTTTTAAGGATTCCACCATCTAACTATTCAATACAACTTAAAACCCCTTTGAACAGTAAGAACTAGCCTAAAATCCTAGAAAAACAAAGCTAAATTATATAGAGAGAGCCCTCTCTGAGTCATAGGTTGCTAGAGCCTATACTTAAAAGATTGGTTTGTGGTTACCTCGGTTTCTTCCTTCTTCTGATAACGTCTAAGGAAAATTCTAAGTGATAACAAGTCAAATTATTTGTGATTATGTTTTACTAATCTTGACTTATTGTGCATATGTGATTGTTATGCATGAATGACAATTGTTTATGAGCTTATTATGTGAACATGTTAGTGTTATTGTTATGGATATCATGATATTATTCATGTTTTAGATGATGTGTTTTGAAGTTTTATCGTGCTAACTAGATTGATTGTGTATACAAGATAGCCTCCCTTGAGATACATTAAGGTATGAGCTTGCTTATGTCATCTACTTTGTGCTTGGATGTTTTAAAATGTCATATATTTGGTTTTATTTGGTTTCTAAGGTTGGTGTCTATTATGTCGTCTATCTGTTGTTTAATGTTTGATTAATCACATGATATGAGTATGTGTCGATAAGATGGCATTAAGAAATGATATTGTTTTAAGATGGTTTTACTCACACATGTGTTGAGATAGCTGACATGTACTTGAGTGTAATAGGTGATAGTTGTAGCATTATGTCTAATTATTAGCAGTTGACTATGGATTATGACACGATTGTTAGTCTTTGTAAAGGTTGATTTAAAATTGATAGATGTGATTTGTATTGATATTTGGAACATGTGGTTGACATGTGTGAGAAGTTGCAGGGTAATATGCATGGCATTAGTATGACAACGTAAGGAACTAGTATGCTTTTATGTTTACTTATGCACTAACAGTTATGTTTTTATGGAAGTATGATGCAAGAGATTGCCTGGCAAAAGAGATTTCCATGAAATCTTGAAGAAGGCGTGGGTTGAGATTTCCTTGGGAACCATGGGGATTGAGTCATGGTGTCTATTATTAGTCTTGTGCTTTTGGTATTTTATGATTTTTTGAGCTTGATTTGCAGTTTTGTTTATGCTTGGTTGTTGGCTTAGGGGGTCTTGACCCAGGTTCAGAGTTAGTTTCGCCAACCAACAAAACCCTACATTGTTGGCCCTTTGGGTAACAACCTGCGTAACACAGGTTGTAGTCTCACTCGAAGCAGTATTGGGAGATGCAAGAACGAAGTTTCTGCATCCAGAGACTAGTGTGATGTCTTTCATTGCCTTATATATGCTTCCGTGCAGATCTAACCTTCCGACAAAGTTTAAACCCTGAACTCAACCCTAAGTACTTTCAATCTTTCACGAAACTAATGAATTTCCTTATTCAGACCCTGAGAGCATAGAACTCCTAATTTCGTACACATAGACAAGTCTTCTATGGTTTCTGGGATCTAGATTTTCTGTCATGCAGACCTATCTTCCTTATTCGAAACTAAATATGTTTAGATATAAAACTTCGCGTACATCATTCAATCATATTATTAGGCATAAACATATTCAATTAACCCAATTCGCGCAGGTAAGACACATTAATTCAAGGAAAAAATATTCAGAATGAGATAAACAGGTAAACAGATAAATCACAGATGCAAGTATTTCCAACCCAAAATCAGTCTTTATTAATTAGAATCAGTTCAGTACAGACTTCAACAACCCTGCGCACTCAGCTGCAAGTGTCCACACACTCAGCTGTGGACTCTTCTAGGCCTCTGTGCACTCAACTGCAGAGCCTCCCTTCGCTACTGACAATAACAAACCTTCCTGTCTATCAAATCCTTACAACATCATTCATTCATTCATCTCTCTATCTTTTCTATCCCCAGTTATCTCTAAGACTCGCTATGACTCAACTATTTATAGCTTTTCTAATATGATACCACGGCCCCCGACTCATGGGTGAGTCTTAAAACCGACCAAAACAAGGGGCTAAGACCCCTTTGAATCCTATATATCTATGCGCTTCGCATCCACATTTCATGGAGACTTTGCATTCTTTACAAAATTCGTTACAAAAAATGAATAAATTACTTCAATTCTACCCCTGGGGACCCCATCCCAACAGCCCCCCAACACAAATATCGTGACTCACCCTCGAGTCACTCAGCTTCTTGTTCCACTTTCTAGCAGAATTTGCTTAATTCCTTGGTCAATGTTTGATGCTCCACAGTATTATGTTCTGCTGCTTGCTGTACCTTGTGGACCAATTTCTCTTGGTTGGCCCCTCTACTGCGAGTTGCGTAGTTTGCTGGGTTTGCTGCATGGCCTTTAGCTTTTCATGAATATTATGTGAAAGTTGGTTGGCTTCTTCTATCCAAGGCTGAAGGTGGTCTCTTAGCAGGGACTGTTTTTTCCGTAACTCTTGGATTTGCATCTGAATTGCCTTGCCTTCCTGTAGGCGTGCGAAGAGCTGAACTGGCACTAACGTCCGCGTAGTGGTACTAATTTCATCATATTGTTGTTGCACTTCCTTGATCTCTGTGTTAAATTGTTGCAACTTAGGATCCTCCTGCAATGTATTGCATAGGCCCATTTCCTGATTGAATTGCTGGTCACAACCTTGGACTGCGACATCTAGTTGACCCATGGATTCTTTTATAGATACACCTCTTTGTTCCCCAACTTGTGGTGGTGCAGTTGGTTGAAGTTTGAGCTGGAGTTAGACTATCTTCATTGGGAACTCAAAATTGACTCGCCCAACCTCATCGTTGGCATTGCGCACTGCAACAACTAATTTCCTAACTTTTGTCTCGGCCTGTGCATCGTCTGGGATGTGTAATTCTGGAACTGTTTGACAAGCTTTTTCAATCACTGATTCAAGATTTGTTTTGCGTGCTTTCATTTCCTCTTTCTCCTTTAGCGCCTGTGTCTTCTCTTCATACATTTGTGGATTGTTGAGCTTACATTCATTGAGGACTGCAAGGGCGCGCTGCTCCTTGATCTGCAACTCATCTGAGATCCCCTGATGCAATGCGTGGAGGGACTGGAGCGGAAACACAACCACATTGATCCCAATAGCCTTGAACTTTTCAAATTTTCTACGGTCTTCCTGGTTATCTGTTTGCAAGGATCCTTCTGGTAGAGGAATGATCCTTAGGTCCCTTGTTCGTTCCACTTCTGGAACTCTCATGCTCGCTTGAGTCAGGCTCGCTTGCACCACACTCGCTTGCCCAATGCTCACCTGGATCCGACTGGTATGGATCTATAGCTCGTGTAGATCCTTCTGGACACTCCCCAGTGTCTACATATACTGTTTCTCAAAGTGTGACCATAGATCAGATGTGATATCGTGAACTTTTTCGCTGATCTCATCTAAATCGCACTTTGTTAGCACAAAAGGGTCCACTTGCGATTGTTTATTTGGCTTCCGCTTCTTTAGCAGACCCGTTGCTATCTCTTTGGTGCGCTTTTGGAATTTGAAGTGGGTGGACACCTCGTCACCCCCATCACCACCTTGAGCAGATATCTCCTGCTCATCAGTGCACCGCGAAGCTGATTTGTTGCTTGCTTTGGTATCCTGTTTTTCCTTCTCAGCATGCTCTTTAGCAATGCGCTCCTTCATAGCCCACTCTTTCTCCACAGCTGCCTTAGCAGCAACTTCTTTTTTCTTCGGCTATGCAGCCTTCTCCCACGTGACTACCTGTTCTTTTTCTTTCTTCTTTTTCATAGCAGAGGTGTGCGCGAAGGAGCTTTCTCTTGCTTCGCTGGTCCTGACATCCAACTGGGAAGGCACACACCAGTCTGCTGGCCATCCACCCAGAGCCTCTTGTACATCTGTATCGGCCACTAAGTAAGGCAGCTTGTGCCATACCTCTTGTGGGTCTTTCCTCGCACGGATCCAGACGTTATGAAAGTCTACCTTAAATTTTGTGAAGGCCCTCAGCTGCTCAAATAAGGTGGGAGATAATTGTGGCCTTTGGTTTATAGCCATGTAGATGTCCATCTCCATGAAGGCCCAAAAAACCTTGCATTCTGTACTTCATGCCGCATCTTTTGTCTGCCACAACGAAGCGAATGTCACTGCCTCTAGCAGGGTCTCATTCAGCGGAGGGAACTGACTATCCTCCGAAAGCCTCCATGCCACCAAAACTATTAGTAATAAGAGCCAAGCATAGTGGAACAACTGGTTCTTCTCTTGCACCTTGTGACAATTAGCCAAAAATTATCTACAGAGATATTGGGCCCAGTTATCCTGGACCCCGTTCGCACACTGCGCTATTAACGAGATTAACGTGCAGGCACTTCATTCGAGCGACACTTCCACATTATCTTTCTTGCGAGGATTTGGATGGAAAACTGTACTGCCTGGTCTGTTATGGAGTGGATAGAATCTCTGTGCTTTCCCTTTACCACCCCGTACTCAGTCTTTATGCGGTCTACAAGTTTTTTTTCTAGGGATTATCCCACAAACTCCTTTGCAGGGTCTTCTTCTTTATATGGTAGCTTAGTAATCCAATGGATTAACATATCTGTGATGGGGATAGGCTCCCCTAGCCATAAACACCCATCATGCACTAAAGTCATCAACTGGCACACACACACCGTATTGATATTGGAGCAGTGAAAATGAGGTACGAATAGCATGTGTAAAAGCCCCACTAGCTGAACTCCGTGAAACCATTTCATTGGTTCCAACTTTGTGACCCCTGTATCTTCATAGTATATGCGGGTCATATACTGGTTTGTTGCTAAATGTGGGAATTTCTCCTGTTCAGGGAGGTCCTAGTCTTCCATTTTTAATGCTGGTATGCGTGCTAAGAGATTTCCCCCAAATGGAACTTCAGCTGGGAGTAGTGGCATAGCAATGGAAAATGTTTTGGCATCAGGGTCTTTGGTCACCTTCTTTTGTTCGCTTTTCAGAGGCACATATGCCGACAACATAGTGATTGGATCCACATCCTCGACATCCAACTCCTCAATTCCCTGGCAGAGTTCCTCTTCATTTGAATATAGGGGGAAAAAAGGTTGCTTCTGCTTATCCATTTTTCCCTTCTGCTGCTGGGTGAGTGGCGCACTTGTTCGACAACCGGCTTCTTTTTCTTTGCCTTAGAAGCAAACTGTTTTAGTCTAGGTGACCTTGGTGCCGTAGGGATGATGGTGTATCTTCTACGCCCGTAGCTTCCGTACTTGGGGCCTCAGACACCATGGCTTCAGAACTCATAGGCACATATACCTTCTCCAAAGAAACTCAACGCACTATATTAGAATAATGGGCTAGCCCTGGGTGCTTCAACAAAACCTCCCAATCTTCATGGTGCATGCAAGAAATTCTTAGGTAACAAAGTGTTTCTCTGTAGACCAACAGGACATACTTATAGCGATTTTCGGATTCAAATCCGACTGTTCCCTCCATAACTTCATCATAAATGCACCTTTGGCGGCATATTTTCAAAGATTTTCACCTTAATTGTCGCCTACCTGCTCCTTTGAACAAGATTTTCTTAGTCCAATCAGCTACAGTGACCCCAACGGATATTTTTAGCCTGTGTTGTGCGACACCTTCCTCCATGGAACAACATCCAAAGCACATCTTCATCTGGTGGACCCTTGTCAATCTTCACGCAGCCTGTTTGCTACCTTGTCCTCCTAGTCAAGCAGTGTAGTTTATAGTCCAGTACCCCCTTGCAACTTCCTGGAGCACTAAGATTGTGTTGCAGTCATATAGTTATTGCACAGGGGCAGGATCCCTCATATACAACTTCAACGGACTCCCATTCACTTTTCCTGGAAAAGGTTCACCATTCAGCTCCGCGAGCTGAACTATGCCACCCTCTGTAATTTCCTTAACAATATATGGTCCTAACCAATGCATTTGGAATTTACCTGGAAATTTGGTGAACTTGATATCATATAGCAACACTAGATCATTTATCTTGAAAGTGTGAAGTTTGATATGGCGATCATGCCATGCTTTTTCACGTTGATTCTATACTTGTTGGTGGAATCCTGCCAAGAAACAATCCTCCTCTAACTCCATTAGCTGCGCAAGCCGTTCCTCCAAGGCCTCGTGATCCTCCATATTTGTCAAAGCTTCTATACGCAGACTGGGTACAATTTACTCCATAGGCATCACCGCTTCGATGCCATAAACCAATCTAAACGCCCTTTTCCCCATCAGCTTTTTATAGGTTGTCCTATAGGCCCATAGTACTACAGGTACACGCACATCCCAGTCATTCCGTTGCACATTAAAAACTTTTGTCAACGCGTTCTCCAAAATTTTGTTAAAAGCTTTGACTGTCCCATTTTCCTGCGAGTGATATGGTGTGCTCTTCTGATGGTAGACCTGAAATTCATTTCTCATCGCGCTAATCATTTCATTCAGAAAGTGCATTCCCCTGTCGCTCATTAATACTTTTGGGCATCCAAACCGCGTTAAGACATATTCAAATAAGAACTTTTCTACAATAGCCACTGTACAATCCTTCATTAGCTGTGCTTTCACCCATCTGGTTAAATATTATGTGGCAGTGATAATGTAGCGTGCACCCGTTTTCTTCCCAGGTGGATGAATTGGCCCAATAAAATCAATCGCCCACTTCTCAAATGCCTGCAATGATACCCGAGGATGTAGCGGTAGTTCATCCCTCCATGACAGTCTGCCAGTCCTTTGGCATGCATCACACACCTTATAATATGCTTTTGAATCCTTTTGCAACGTTGGCCACCATAGTCCTGCGCACAAAATCTTCTGCGTGGTTGCTTTTCCTGCATAATTTTCTCCCGTAGCTCCCCTATGAGCTTCAGCGAGAATACTATGATGTTCAAATTCTGGTACATATCTCTGCAATATTTTGTCTGCCCTCATTTTGTACAAATGACTCGCAATGACAAAAAAATATGTTGCGCGAACTACTAGTTCTCTCTTCTATGGAGTTGTATATCCTTTAGGCGCCATCCCTGTAGTTAAGAATTGAATAATGTTGGCAAAATGGCCATTTTCTACACATACCATAAAGAATTGTGCATCTGACAACCCTTCCTCCAAATTACTGGGTTCTTTGCGTGATTCAATCCTTGACAAATGGTCTGGACCAACATTCAATTGACCAGACTTCACAATAACTTCAAAATTATATTCCTGAAATAATAACAACCACCTACAAATCTTTCCCCCTAACATAGGCTTGTTGACCAGATACTTTAAGGTAAAATGATCTGTATACATCTTAAAGTTCCCTCCTAACAGATAGTGCCTAAATTTTTGTAGCGCGTAGACCATGGCCAACCCCTCGCGCTCTGTTGTTGAATAATTATTTTCAACCTTCGATAACTTCCTACTTGCGAAGGCTATAGGATGGTTCAGTTCACCTTCACCTGCATGTGTTAGTACTGCACCTAGCACAATGCAAGAAGCATCCGGATGTACATGAAACTCCTTCTTCCAGTCAGGAAATACCAGGATTGGCACGATCACCATCTTTTCTTTTAACACATCTAGGTTGCGCTGACATTCCTCATCCCAACAGAATGTCACATCCTTATTCAACAATTTTTCTATGGGCGTGGTAATTTGAGCATAGGCTTTGATGAATTTTCTGTAACAGCCAGTGTGTCCCAGCGTCGCACGCAGCGTCTTGACATTCCTAGGGGCCTCCAAGTTCACAATCACAAGGATCTTTGCAAAGTCCACCATCAATCCTTGCTTACACATGACATGAACCAGCAAGATCCCAAAAGGAACACAAAATATACATTTTTTCAAATTCAGCGCGATCTGGTATCTTCAACATGTATCCAACATAAGGCGAAGACTTGCTACATGGCGTTTTACCTATCCAAACACAGTCTAGTCATCGAAGTATACTTCCAAAAAATTATGGATGAATTCTTTCAATGCTGCTATGACTACGTGGGAAAATATTACAGGCACGTTCTTTAATCCAAAAGGCATAATAGTCTACTGAAAGAAACCCCACCTTGTCGCGAAAGTGGTTTCTCTTCGATCCTCTGGTGCAATCTCAATCTGAAGATAATTGGAAAACTTGTTAGTAAAGGAATAGGACTCCTGCCCTCCTACATTGTCTAACACTTCATCCCCTCCTACATTGTCTAACACTTCATCTGTAAACGAAATTGGAAATCGATCATGAACACATGCATCATTCAGATTCCGCAGATCTACGCAAATCTTTATTTTGCCCTTTTGTTTCTTCTCTTGGACTACCATTGGGTTCACCCAATCAGATTCTTCAATAGGTTCCATAATGCGAGCATCCAACATTATATCCAGCTCTTGGTGAACCTTCTCCTTATACCTAGGTTTAAGGCGATAAGGCCTATGTTTGACAGGCTTCGCATTTGGCTTCAATGTGATCCGCATAACACCCAAATCGCTGAGTGTGCCTTTTAAATCAGAAAACTTAGTAGGGAAGAGATACTAGTATTCACAAAGTAATTCAACAAATTTTTCTACTTTAGCATCATCCCAGTAATCTCCAATCTTTGCGAACTTTAGTTCTTCCCCAGTGCCAATGTTTACCTGTCTTGTTTTCAAAGGTGCGGAGATGTCTAAGTCCTCTACTTTTGTACATTCTATTATGTGATGCCCTTCTCTCAGGTCTTCTTCCTCCTCTTCAGCGATCACATTATAGCATTCCAATGTGTGGCACAATTGGGTGCTCCAATTAGGTTGGGCCCATTCCATAGGTTCCTTCGGTGTCCTAAAGATAACCACTTTAATCTCTTAAAACACTTTGTCGATGCTTGAAAACCTGTCCTCGAAGTTGAAAGTAAATAAGAAACCTTCTTTCAATACATCCCATTCCACAGTGCCATGGCGGAGCTCTGTCTCGAGGTACCAGTTCATGGGGATTGTATCCAAGGTATGACAAAACATATGTACCCATTCTGGCTGCGATTCCGCCCCCCACGTCTTAGTCCACTTCACCAGATGATCGTGCGGGTCATCCTTCCCACTATACTTCTCAGTTAGTCTAGTATTAGCATGCCCAAATCATAACTTCATCATTTGCCTGTAATCCCTCCAGCCAACAAAACTCTCTTGATGCATACCCCACCATCGTGTAGGTGTAGCACACAATGCAAATTCTAATGCTTGAAAATGGTGGTATTCAGGGACTTCATGCTCAAATTCATCTAAAAACATATCTACGTCGGTCAGACCATCATAATAAGGTAGCTTTCTTTCCTCTGACGAAACACAGCGCAACGACTTCGTCATCATATTGCATTGCAATGTAGAAACTTCATGTAAGCGGTTTTGCCAATGCTCTAATTCCTCATCTGAGTCAGAAGTGCATGAAATCTCCCAGTCCCATGCGATCCATCCATTCGCTGTTGGATTGATATAATCCTGATCTCGCGTTGTTATCTTGTATATTTTATCCAGCTAGTCGTCACTTTCTACATAATCACGGGCAGGTTCGGTATAGCGTGCTCCTTCCGCAGGATCCAGTGGCACTACGACCCTAAGTGACTTATTTTCAAAGGCCATTTTCCTCTTCTTCAAATTAATGACCCCGTTCATATCAATAGCCTAGTCAATTCCTAGGAGCACGAGGTATGGATTACTATCATTGACAATTTCTATAACCTCGAAATCCACTAATGCACTCGCACATTCAATATCAACCGTCACTCCATACAATCGTCCCATGGGGATGATTTTCTGTTGATTTTCCATTCAGAGCTGAATCAAAGACCACTACAACACAAGTCTCCCCATCATTTCCCATGTATTTTTTGGTAGAGCATTCACATTGGACCCCAGATCCAAAATTACCTGGCCATTTCATAATTGCCTATCTGCGCTGTTAGCCGCATCTTGCATCCTGTTAGTGACTTATGCTTACCAATCTTTCTACCTGTGCGCTGCTCTATAGGAGTCTTTTCCTTATTGGCACACTTGTTTATTAAGTCTTGCAATCCTTCCACAACCTTTTTTATCGCTCAGCGACTTCATGCAGGTTTCCAAAAAAATAGTGAGCACAGAAGGATCAACCTCTTGTGTCACACTAGTATTTGGTGCTTTTTCCTGGCTTCCTGAGGTGGAGGCCTCAACGAAGCTCTTCTTTGCTTCCATGAATGTTTCCTTAGTGCGATTAAGGTCAAAGGTGAGTTCTTTCTCCGGAGCTTTGCAGACCCATCTATCTTTGTCAATCTGCTTACCTTTATCTACGCCAGTCGTCATACCACTTCTTAGTACAATATTAATGTTCTGATCTTCCTCACGAGGCTCATCCCTCATCATTTGTAAATTCTCCATAGGCTACTGAGGTTGTGTTTTATTTTCTTGCTTTTTAGCTATTAGCGCCAGACAGTCTTCTATGGCATGGTTGAATTGTCTACACTATTGACACGAAGGGTGTGTAGGATTCGATAAATCTTGCGTAAAGTGCCCTGGCTATCCATAGTTGTAGAAGATAATATGACTGCAACCTCTACCATGTCCTCTTCGTCCTTCTCATCCCTAGCCATGAAAATCCCCGCACGCTCCTCCTGCACCTTGATCTGGAGGATGAGTTTCTGCTTGCATATGGTAAGTAGGGGTTCTTTCCATCATCAGCTCATAGCTTCAACAATGGTGCTCATCATGGCCGACAGATTTACAGAAATTGCAAAATAGCTGCTGGGGTGTCTGAACAAAACTTTGAAGTAAGTGGCAGTTATCCCTCGCATGTTTCCCAGTGTCTTGAAAAATGACGCACCATAGCACAACTCCCGTGCTTGGCCCGATCGGGTCTTCTGGCTTCAGGGGGATTGCCCACCCCTGTAATATAATTTGTGTAGACTGGAGGATGATCTTTATTGTGCCCATGGCCTTTGCACTCCAAGAACCAAACCTCTGCATGCACTTCTAGCTTAGTCTCCCTTTCTTTCTTTAGACTCTCTAATTCTAGGTGCAGGCTCTCTAACTGCGAGTGGATCTGTTGTACCCTCAGGTTTGTATCCTGAATAGGCGATGTGTGCAGCTTCATTGCGATCTCTAAGGGGTTTTCTTGCATTTCTATCTTGTGTTGTGATATAGGTATTCTTAAGTGCGGCAAAAGCGATGCTATAAACCAGTTGCGATGCTGGGTATCTGAGATTTGCATGTTATCCTACCTGATTAAGTGTACTTTACGTACATCATTCAATCATCTTATTAAGCATAAACATATTCAATTAACCCAATTCGCGTAGGTAAGACACATTAATTCAAGGAAACAATATTCAGAGTGAGATAAGCAGATAAACAGAGAAATCACAGATGCAAGAATTTCCAACCCAAAATCAATCTTTATTAATCAGAATCAGTTAATTACAGACTTCAACTACCCTGCGCACTCAGCTACAGGGGTCCACGCACTTAGCTGTGGACCCTTCTAGGCCTCCACGCACTCAACTGCGCAGCCTCCCTTCACTACTGATAGGAATAGACCTTCTTGTCTATAAAACCCTTACAACATCATTCATTCGTTCATCTCTCTATATTATCTATCCCTAGTTATCTCTAAGAATCACTATGACTAAACTATTTATAGTTTTTCTAATATAATACCATGGCCTCGAGCTCATGGGTGAGTCTTAAAATCGGCCAAAACAATGGGCTAAGACCCCTTTGACTCATATCTATTAGCACTCTCCGCATCCACATTTCGTGAAGACTTTACATTCTTTACAAATTATTTACAAAAAATGAATAAATTACTTCAATTCTACCCTGGGGACCCCATCCCAACACTGGTGCAAGGCCTTGCCACTTTCTTTGTGGAGTCGTATTGTTATTGATTTTGATGGTTTTATTCTTGTTTGCTTATTTTCTTTCCTTTCAAGTTTTGAGTCTTGGGAATTGGTTGGGAAAGAGTAAAGTTAGTGGAGCTTGGGAGAGTTGTGTGGAACCCAACAGGTAGTGTAAGACTCAAATGAAGCTGGTGCATGTGTGAGAGCAGCTAAAGGTAAGAGTATGTCAGTCAATTGGATTGGATGAGTCCATTGGGTAAATGGACGGTGGCAAGATAGTCATGAGAAAGGTAAAGTAAATAGATTTTAGGTGTCAGATGCCTTGGCTATGTTGGGAATGATTGCTCTCAATGTTGTGCATGGTGTGCACAGATAAAGGGAGTTCTCTTAACGTTGATCTTATGATATCTAGTAATTATATTATGATCATGATTATGTTGATGATTATATATGTATAGATTTATGTATGTAGTGTCTGAAAATGTTTTCATGGATCATGGGTGTTTAATGCTAATGTTTATATGTATATATGTGTGTATGTATGTCATTGTTTAATAGGATCATGATTGGTTTATGCTAATGTTTATGTATATGTATGTATGTATCCATGTATTTATGTCATTTTCCGATAGGGTTGTCAGGGATCATTCTTGTGGAGGAATGATTTCTTATATAGGTGAAGGCCATGAAGAAGTTCTGGGCTTACGAGGAATCAATTGGGAAGAGCAACCCTGAAAAATATATGAGGTTAGTATCATGTGGATATGAATTGATATTATGTTATTATAGTATGTTTATGTTATGGAAAAGCTAGGCCGAGGGAGACATTATGTGAAATGAAAGCAGTGTGGTTTGCGACATGCTGGCACAAGCCTGGATAAGACACTCGAAGAAGGGTTGCTTGGTAGAGACAGTGTGGTTTTGGATGTGTGGTACTACTTTTGTGCATATATTGTATATGTTGTACATGTTTCATCTGCAATGTTGTGCGCATGCAGTGTTGTGTATATATAGTGTGTGTACATGTTGTTTATGCAATGTTATGTACAAGGTGGTACATATAGTGTTGTGTGAATATTGCATATGCAATATTGGGTATAGATGGTTCTATGTACATGTTGGATATGCTTTTTTGTGTACATAGTGTGCTAGGTACATGTTGTATATGCAATGCTATGTACATATGGTGTTGTGTGAATGTTATACATGTGGTGATATGTACATATGGTGTTGTGTGCATGATTGTACAAGTGGTGTTGTGAGCATGTGCTTTCATGTACATGTTGTAAGCGGTGCTGTGTGTAGGTGGTGTTGTGTACATGTCGTGCATGTGGTGCTTTGTACGTCTGGAGTTGTGTACACATTGTATAGGTGGTAGGATGTACATGTGGCATTGTGTACACCTTGTGCAAGTGGTGATGTGTACATGTGATGTTGTGCACACATTGTGTAGGTGATGTTGTGTATATGTGGTAATTGTGCACATGTGGTATTATGTGGATGTCATACATGTTGTGTTGCGGGCATGCAGTACTATGTATGTGCATTGTGTAGTTGTGGTATCATGACATGTGTACTCGTTGTGTTGTATAAAGAAAAGGTGCATAAGGAGTTGGATAAGATGTTGGAAGTTGGGATCATTGAACCTTTGGAGGAGTCATACTGGGAAAGTCCCATGGTGGTTCAAGAAAATAAGCACCAGGATGAAATCGAGATATGTGTAGACTTAAGGACGCTGAATGATGCGTGCGTCCATGATCCATTCCCTACGCCATTTACATATGAGCTACTAGAGAATGTTGGAGGGCAGGAATCATACTCGTTCACAAATGGATTCTCAGGGTAACATTAGATAAAGACCACGCCAGAGGATCGGAGCAAGACCACCTTTGTAATTGAGTGAGGTTGTTTCCAATACATAGTGATGCCTTTTGGATTCAAGAATGCGCCCGAAATATTTTTGAGTGTAGTAATTGCGACCTTCAAGGAATTTATCAACAAATTTTTGGAGGTCTACTTTGATGACTAGACAATGTTCGGGTTGATAAAGCACCATGTCGCTAATCTCCGCCTCATGATGCATACTTGTCGAAGACATCAAATCGCACTTAACTTGAAGAAGTGCATATTATGTGTACCGTATGGGATACTCTTGGGTCATGTGGTTTGCAAGCAGAGATTGATGGTAGACCTTTCCAGGATTGCAGTCATCATCAATTTGGAGGTGTCGAAGAATGTTAAGTAGTTGTGCGCAATGTTGGTCCATACTGGATATTACAGGAAGTTCATTAAGGCATATGCACAAATAACTGCACTGATGGAAAGACTGTTTAAAAAGGATGCAACCTTTTGTTGGGATGAGGATTTCCAGAAAAGTTTGGATGTTTTAAATGATAAAATGGTTACCTCACCCGTTTTAGTATTCCCGGATTGGAAGAAGGAGTTTCATGTTCATGTAGATGCATCCTATATTGCGCAAGGTGTAGTACTAATCCAACCAGGTGAAGCAAATATTGACCACCCTATAGCATTTGCGAGTAGGAAATTGTCGAAGGAAGAAAAGAACTACTGGACCACAAAGCACGAAGGACTAGTGATGGTCTATGTGCTACAAAAATTTCGGCACCATCTGTTAGGAGCGCACTTCAAGATGTATACGAACCATTCTGCTCTGAAATATTTTTTCAACAAGCCTGTGTTGGGGGGAATATTTGTAGGTGGTTTTTTCTATTCCAGGGATATGATTTTGAGGTAATTGTGAAGCTAATATGCCTAAATGTTGGTCCTAATCACCTCTCGTGGATTGAGACTGGTGATGAGCCTACAAGTTTGCAGGAAGGGTTGCCTGATGCACAACTCTTCGTTGTTCACGTTGCAGACAATCACTTCAAAAATATAATTCAATTTTTGTCTATAGGTACATCCATAGAAGGATATTTGATGCACCAAAAGAAAGAACTGGTGGTCTGGGCGATTGATTTTTCTATAATTGTCGGACACTTATACAAAATGGGCTTTGATGACATATTGCACAGATATGTCCCAAAGTACAAGCGATCAAGCATTCTTGCAGAAGCACATGGAGGAATAGTGGGATGACATTACATAGGAAGATTGATTGCATAGAAAATCCTATGTGTAGGACTTTGGTGCCCTACTATGCATAAGGACTCTAAGACCTGTTGCAGGGTGTGCGATGTTTGTTAAAGAACAGGGATACCATCGCCAAGAGATGAATTGCCCCTAAATCCGCAACTGACGTTGTAGGTGTTTGACAAGTGGGCGATAGACTTGTGGGTCCAATACAACCACCAGGGAAAAATATGGGGGCTAGATACATTATCACCGTGACTGAATACTTGACTGGGTGAGCCGAGGCACAACCTGTGAAAGACTGTATCGTAGCTACAACCGCAAAGTTTATTTTTGAATACATATTGTCTTGGTTCAATTGCCCTAAAATTTTAATGAGTAATAAAGGTACGCATTTCTTAAAAGAAATAATTATTGTGCTTCTTGAGGAATTCCAGGTATATCATCAGAAGAGTACGCCTTATCACCCTCAAGAAAATGACACGGTGGAAGCCTTCAATAAAATTTTGGAAAGCACCTTGACAGATATTTGCATCGCGAAGCGAAATGACTGGGATGTGTGCATACCCGCGGTCCTTTGGGCATATAGGACTAATTGTAAGAAATTGACAGGACAAACCCTGTTCAGATTGGTGTATGGGCAAGAGGTTGTAATGCCCATGGAATATATTGTGCCCAATTTGCGGATTGCAACAGTTACATACATGGCCAATCGCCATACTATGGAGGAGCAGCTTGTGCAGCTCGTAGAAGTAGAAGATGATCGCTTCTTGCCAGGATTTCATCAGCAGGTGCATAAGGATCGTGAAAAGGCATGGCATGATCGCCATATCAAATAGCGCACATTGAAGAATGAAGATTTGATATTACTATATGACAGTAAGTTTACAAAGTTCCTTGGAAAATTTCAAATGCATTAGCTAGGATGCTATGTTGTTACAGAAATTACAAATGGTGGCATAGTTCAGCTCACGAAGCTTCATGGCGAATTATTTCTAGGAAAGGTCAATGGAAGTCGCTTGAAGCTGTACAAGGGTGATTCTGCCCTTGCGCAATGGCTATATGATTGCGGGATAGTCTTAGTACTCTAGGCAGATGAAAGGAGGTACGAGACTTTAAATTAAACTACCTGAGAGTTAGAAAGGAAAAGTGAAGGGGTTGCGTGACAGGTCGAAGGATGGCATCGAAGAGAGATGTGTCGAAGGAGCTGTGCTAGGTGAGTAGGGCCCATGCAGCCTGGCCAAAAAGTGAACATTGGAAGCACTGTAGATAATTGGATGGAGAATTTTCCATTAAAAGGAGCGATGGGGGGGGGGGGGGGGGCGGGGAAGCATTTAAGATATAGATCTTTGGAAATCTGCTGCCAAATGTGCACTAATAACCAAGAATTGGAGGGAATGGTTGGATTTGAATTAAAATTGGTCTATAAATACGACATACTTCTCCACATTCAAACACTTTGCTCCCTGAGAGTTTGCCTTAAGAATTGTCACCTTGATTTGCGCCAAGAGCAGTGATATATGTCTAAGCCAAATTGGAAAGACCTATTTTCATGACCAGAATTAGCAAACGTGCCTGAATTCTTCCGAAAGAGTTTCATTGAGAATATGAGTACAACTCGCCCAGAGACAAAGCCAACCCTAGTTGAGGAAAGACCAGCTGAACCTATGTCTACGGGATTGCCTACTACCATGCCTAGGTCACTTAGGCCTAAACCGTCCACGTCTACGAAGCAGAAGAATCCTCAACAAGTGTCCGTGCGGAAATCGTCGAGGAAAAACCCCACAGAAATCCCCCAAAAGGGCAAAATGGACAAGTCCAAACAATCGATAGAGCGAATGGATCTAGATGAGGAAGAATTGCGCGGAGGGGGAATAGAGGAGCTTGATGCAGAAGAGGTGGAACCTATAACTCGGCTTCCAAAATATATCCCACCTAGAAAATACATAGCAAAGGTTCCCAAAGATCCAAATGTTGTAAAGTTCATGGTATCTATGCCTTTACTACCAGAGAATATGTTGTTTGAGGGTCCATTGCTGGGTCGGATACTAAATCTAAAAGTGGAGAACTGGGACCTTGGGGACCATGAGAAATTTCCTCAGTTAGCGCCACACAAGTACCTCAAAAAATTCTATTTCTAGGCGTCATGGGTTACGTGCCTTGAACAAATGAACTCGGTGGCTAGAGTTGAGGGCGTGGGGCTCCTCAACATGTTGTGGGTGTTGCACTTCAGCCGCACCATCATCAACACAATTTATGTGCACCAACTGATGACATTAGTGCATGATGGGTGTCTCTAGCTGGGAGAGCCCATCCCAATTATAGACATGCTGATACATTGAATCATGTTGCTTCCATCCCAAGGAGTGGACCCTCTGGAGGCTTTCGTAGGAAAGTTGTAGGAAAAGAAATTGATAGACCAGATGAAGGAAAAATTTGGTCTGGCTAAGAAGTCGCTCAGATACTCTATCCAATCCATATTAGATGGCACAATGCAGTTCATTTCACAAATCTTGGCCAAGAAGACCACGAGAAAGTGTCGCGCCGATGAAGTATTGGCGCCCATTGTTTCATTAGCTACGTAGTACGCGCAAGGGGTCCAATATTTCTGGGATCACTATTTGTGTAAGGAGTTTTTGGAGGACTACAGGGAGGCAAAGGATGAGGGCAAAGTGTTTCACTATGCCTGGTTGTTGCTATTGATTGTTTTAGTGGCATGGAGGATGCTCGAGGAAAGTAAATTTCCTCAGCAGGATTCATACCTACAGGAGGAAACGAAGTTTGCTTCATTGTGGGCTACTAAAGACCCCGAGCGTGTCATGGAGAGCAAATATTTTTGTGAATTGTTCAATATGGACCTTCGGATGGTGATTAGCCAATGACCAATGTTATCCGTTACTTTTCACGTGTAGTACACCAACATTGCAGACTTCAAGGCACATTTCCACAATTTGCATATGTGAGCGAAGAAGGATGCCCGGGGCATATGGGACAAGCTACCTTACTTGGTTTCCGAAGAAGATATCGTAGGGGTCATTAGAAAGTATCCAAGTGATTGGCTCACCCCTTTGGATGTTGGCGCAGGTACCAACACGAATACTGAAGGGTCAACAACACAGACCACAACAGTGGAAAAGAAGAAGGAGGCTTAGAAAGCTGCCTAGGAAAAGGATGCACATGTGAAAGCATTTGCGGGAAGGGAAGTTTCTAAAGCGATGGACAAGGAAAGAGAAGTCGAGTAGGCCAAAACTACAATTGAGGTTGAAGAGTTAGACCCTGAAAAAATGTAGAAGGAGGAAGAGATTGAGGTGGACAAAGAAGGGGGCGTGAAGTTGGGATTCCCCTTTGTGGTCAAAAAGCAGAAGAAGAGGACTACCACAAGGCAGCATAAGAAGCAAAAGTCCAACAATACAATGGGCATAACACCTTTGGTCCTCACTAAGGGGGACTTAGATGAAATCAGTGATGTGGTCCACGACAAGACCCTAGAGATTTGGGGCCACTTTTAGGTGCAATACCAGCAGGCGCTGGGCAAGGTTCAACAAAGCCTGCGTGAGTTGCAAGTCCAAATAGGTAGGGTACAAGCGGGCGTGGGATAGGCGAGTGGGAAGAAAGTGAGCCTGAATCAAGCAAGTGGGTGAGTTCTAGACACAAAGATGACTCTGGATCTCCGTGCCATTCAATTACCAGAAGGATCTTTGCGCACTAAGACAAAGTAAGAAAGGGCCCAACTGATGCAGAGGAAGAACCTAATCTTAAATCTCACGATGCTCCCCATCTAGACCTTGCATGAACTACACCAAGGGGTGTCTGATGAATTGATGGTTTAGGAGCAACGCACATTGCTAATAATCAGTGAAGTCAAGACAAAAAATCAACATATTTTTGAGGAGAAGGCGCAGGTTCTTAATGACAAAGAGGAGATCACAGTGCGGAGTCAACAGTTAGAAGCAACCCTTGCATAGGCATGTAGTGAGCTTCTAGAGCTCAAGATCCTGGCCTTAGCGGACTTAACGGAAAAGATTAAGAAATTGGATGTTGCAGTAAAGGAGTCCAACGATGAAATCGGTTGAGTCGGGTTTGAGCCGGAGCTATATATATTAGAATTACAGCTTAAACTTCAGCCCATGACTCCTCTTGAAGTTAGAAAGCAGTGTGGAGCTGCTATCAAAGTAGGCATGTCAACCTTGGAAGATGCAATCAAGGGCGGCATTGAGCTATTTGAGCAAGCCATGGAATTGTGGACCTCACTACAGGAGGATCCCACTCTGCAAAATATTTCCGCATACATCAAGAAGAAGCAGAGGCAATTCAACGAAATTAGGTCAATGACGCGGACCTTAGCACCAGTGCAAAGGTTCGCCAGATTGTAGGAAGGCAAGTTAATTCAAAGCGATTTCGACAAGCTACTCCACAAGGAAACAATCATTTCTTGAAGGACGTAGCCATGGGCAGATGAGGCCAGCCAGTTGACTCTGTTCATGCAGAGTAAGCTCAAAGGGATGCAACAGACTCAAAGGACCATGGGCCTTGCAGTTGAAGGCCCAACTATTGAAAACTTGGTCAAAGAAGTGTCGTAAGCTGCCACACAGGGAACTGTAGACCTACAGGTTATGAATATCGAATTCAGTGAGTTGTAGAAGAATATCGAGGTGCCACCAGTAGAGTGACTCAAGGATGAGTCACCAAATTGTGTTAGGGGCTTGTTGGGACAGGGTCCCCTGGGTCAAATTATGTCAGTAATTTGGTTATAATTGTAAAGTATCCAAATTTTGTGGGAGCAGAGCACGAAGGTCATAGGAGTAAAAAGGGGCTTAGTCCCTTAGTTTATTAGAGGATAGGAGGTTTTGTGACCCACCCATAGTTCGCGAACCATGGTATTGTAAAAGAGAAGGCTATATATAAAGGATTCATAGTGAGTCTAAGGGAAGATAATAGAATAGAAGATCATTGTATGGGCAATTAAGCTAAGGTAGGAAAGTCTGTTTCCTATACTTAGGCAAAGGGGAAGGGTCCTGTTGTTGAGTGTGTGGAGACCTTGGTAAGTCCACAAGCTAAGCGTGTGGACCCCTGCAGTTGAGTGCGTAGGGAAGAAGATTTTGTAACAGAAAAGAATACATCTAATAAAGACTATTTTGAGCTATACTTGTGTTTCTGTCTATATATATTTACTTATGCAATTTCTGTATATCTGCTTTGTTATTCTAAATTTATATGAAGTAATTCTTCATTGATGCGCAGATGTAGAAGATCTGCTTGTTTACTAACTGTTATGAATTTTTAAAGCATTTCATGAAGGTTTAGATTCTATTTCTACAAGTTACTGCAATTATTTATATTTTAATGGTTAGGGTTCGCGAAGATTGAAAGAAGCCCTAGAAGCCGCAGGAACCCATCACACTAACCTATGGATGCATAAACCTGGTTCTATCGTCCCCCAATACTGCTTCAGGTGAGATTGTAGCCTGCGCTATGTGGGTTGTTTCCGAAAGGGTCAACAGTTAGGGTTTTGTTAGTTGGCGTAGCTAACTCTAACCCTGGGTCAGGACCCCTCAAGCCAACACTCAATAATAACGATTTCAAAGTTTCAAGCAAGTTCTCCACAATGCAACACACAAGTTTCCACTTCCTATTAAAATTCTCACTTTCACACAAGTCCACGTAGGTCCAATGATCTTTCACGTTGCAGACCGTGCTCTTTAGTCTCTTCTCTAACGTAGATTTGTGCAGATATTCAACGCAATTGTAATACACTTGGATGCTTACAGAAAAATTTGAGTAGGGGGTCCTTTATCATTGTGTTAAGTCGTCCAGTTCACAAAAAAATATCCCTGTGTCATACCCACATCCGCTTCCTTCACTCCCATCTCCATGTTTATCACCGTACCATGTAGCAAAGGTTGGCTTCCAGACATTAGTAACATCTCATAAAACAAGGAGCTCTTCAATGGAAATACAGGTCTTCTAGACTCAATATGGATCATTTACCCAATTTAAAATTGGAGTTATATGAAACCCCCAAATTCCAATATATTTCTTGAATGGTTAAGTTGTAAGGGATAGTTTATTGACATGATTCAAATGTATCATACAACATTAAAACTCTATAGAATTTTATTTAATTGACTGTAATGTTCATATCTAAAAAAATGAGATTAACAAAAGATTTGCAAAATTCTTTTCCTTAATAAAATCTGAGCAATTTGCATACAAATCAACAGTTGACCAATTAAATGGAGTTTTCCAAAAGCATGCAAAGTTGGAATCTCCTTCTTTACACCATCTGCATCATTGATGCTATGATACCACAATAATAATAGAAGTGTCATCAGACTCACAAATTTTATTAATAAGGAAAAGAAAATTACATAAAATCTGTAATAGCTTACACATAATCACTCAACACTCTTGCAAGTGGAGAGAAACAAGATTTAAATAAGCTTGTGTCCTAAACTAATTTTGTTATGGATCACTTATTTCATTTACAAGTGTCGATTTACATTTAATGCACTTGTAACAAGACTCCTAACTATTTTCCTAAATTAGTTACTAATAAATGACACCTTTCTAGATGTCATATCTCTTATAACAAATAGGTATTCTATGAAGACTTTAATACTCTAAATAATTAATTAAATATTCTAAGAAAACTCTAAATAATTAAATATTAATTTATGTACTTTGGATCATATATCTAACACTTTCCTACTAAAATCATAATTAAATGTTAGAAAAAAATTCTCACACCAATAAATTGAGTTTGTATGGGTTCACATAGATTTGTGTGGTCAAGTTTTAGATGCTCCTTAGCTCTATACGATACTTCTGCAAAACTATCTCTTTGGTTCTGTCCAAGAAGGAAAATTTCACAAGTTCTAGTTTGCTCATTCAATATGGGAAAATATCCCTTAAGCATTGAATGTTTTTATAAGAGATTAAGACTCCTAAAAGGTAAGTGACCATACCTAAGATGCCACAACCAAGCCTCATCTATTCTTGAGACATTTTGTGCATATGAATATGACATATTTACATTTCTTAAATTCAATGAGAATATTCTATTCTTATTTATTTCGACCTTTGCACCAATTCTTCTACTAGTTACTTATCTAAGATTATGCATGTGGAGTATTTAGATTTGACATTATAACTATGTTGATTCAATTGGACAATACTTAGATTATGCTTAATATTTGGTACATAAAATACATCATGAATTCCTTTCCTCTCATTTTGTTTAGTGAGAATAGACACACCGCTTTTCCTATGGCCTTAACATGATGATCATCTCCTAAAGTAATTTTATATTAAACAAACTTATCATACTATAAAACAACTTCATGTTATCTATCATGTGATTATTGCAACCATTATACATCAACCAAAGGTCCTTGTTTTAATATTCTTAAATGGGTTGACATAAGATGAACATTGACTCAGATCTCCCTTTTTTAGTATTGGAGACATCCATTCTTCCCTTGTTCAAATACAACTACTTTTTATATTCACTTTAATACTGTCCATATGTTTTGCAGTAATAACATTGTACCTTGGACTTTTCTATTCATATTTTGACTCTCCCCCTTTGATTCGAAGAGTGGCTAGGTTGACTTCATTGTCTTAACCATTCTAGTGTATATCTTCCTTTTGTTTAATGATTGCTTCTACCTCTACTTCCTCTGCCTTTGCCTCTAACGATGGATGCTTGAGTCTTAAATGCATGTCCTAAGGAATCCTCTTCCATGTTGATTTGTGATTTATGGGATGAAAGAGATTCCATTAAGAGGGTGCTGGAACCATCAACATTCAGGGGATCTCTTCGATATGAAGTCCCAATTAGAGTTGACACCATTTGGTATAGGAGTCCCATCCAAAACTAAGACCTGGTTGTCGATGCAGTGGGTGTTAATGATATTCCTTGGCTACAAATATGCATAGAGTGATATGTGGCGACTTTGGTGAGAGAAAGTGTGTGACCCTCTGGAAATTCAAGTGCGATGCATGAAGGTTCCAACACAAGAAGGGAAAATAAGTGAGACCCTTAGAATCCTTTAATAGTACGCAAATTTAAAGGAACATACGAGCATAAATCACATCACAAGCTAAAATGTGAAATAATTCACAAGTTAACAATGATGAAATAATACAACAACACACTTTCAACAAGATTTGTACCCATGCAAGCGAAATAGTTCATAAGCATAAGCGTAAGGTAAATACCATACATTGAAAATACAATAAGAATATTCCTACTATATTCACAACATATTCGTGAAAGTGTCCCAACTCTGAGATTTTATTAAAATTTAAAGTTCCAATCATACATACATCATTGAAGAACCACTTTCCCCAATAGTGGAACATGAAGTCAACATCACCTGCACCTCTAAAGAAGTATACTCCCTCTACGCTATGGAGAAGTCGAGGCTCTCACAAAACTCCCAAGATCCTTTCTAATCATAAGCCTAGTGAAAATCTTGGCTCCCCGAAATCCCTTTACATGAGTTATGAGGATACATTTATAACAAAAGGGGGTGACTCCTCACATTCCCCTTTGTGACTCTTGGACTCCCCTCATGACTCTTCTACTTCATTACAAATGACTATTCAATTATATTACATCATGACTCTTCACATTCTACAACAGACACTTCATATTTCACTTTACAAAATAATTTTTACACTCATACTATATAAGACAAAATAGGGTGGAGATGACTTGACAACCTAACAACAAAAAATACTATGACGCTTGAGTTTAGGGAACCTCTGGCTCAACAAATTCCACTTGATGTATTTTTTTCACATATCGGTCCCAAGCTTGGTATTGTGCAATGTTGTTCGGCTAGAAGTGGACTCTATCCTTCATGGCATCTGGGTACAATGATTTGGAACCAGTTTGAACTTCCTTCTAAAGCAGGAGCAACATTTCCCTAACTTGGATAGGGCCATCGATGTAGTTTTGAATTTTCTGTTTGTTCAACTCCAAATATTCCTTGGTGGTAATATTTCTAAGCTACTTCAAGTATTATTCGATCTCCTTCTTGACCTGGTTCCTAGATTTGGCTTTGGTGAGTGAGCCAACTAATGGGATCTTGTGTGTGTTCACCAAGAAATACAGACTGTTGTATAACCATACATATGAGGCCTAAATTCTACCAATGAATGAGGTGAGATGCTTTTGTTCTAGATCAACATTTAGACTCTTTCTTTCTCCACATCTGCTTTTTTCTTCATTTTCTTTTCCAAGTCAAGCAGTGCCCCTTTGTATCACATTGACCATTCATGCATGACAGTGATGGAAGCTTGTACATTCCCAAGAGTTTTGAAAAAGTCTTTGCACTGCTACTGCAAAACATCCAAGTGGATAACTTCCTTATGTACAGTAAAAATATCCTCATATAGGTTATGCATGGTCTCTCCAAGTGTCGATACTTCACCAAGTATTGCTACTCTCATCTCCTCCCGATAAAACCTGTGCGAAAGATGTGTTCTGAGCTATTGCATAAGGCTATTCTACCTTTTTTATGACTGCCTGTAAGTTATGTGCCAATCGCTTATTCTCGGCCATCAAATACTAATTGTTTTACCTTGCTGCTCCTATGAAGGACAAGTTAGCGTCAACACTAGCATTGGGATTCTTCCTGGTATCTACCACTATCACCCTTTCTCTAATTAAAGCAGATGATGTGAGGTCATCCAGAAAATTCTTCTTACGCTCTTTTACAATATTCCTCTTAAATGCATCGTACAAAATATTGTATGTGTCCATGATTGGATCATTATCTAGAGGAACAACTTCCTCTTCCTCGCTCGAAGCTAACTCTGCTGCTGAAGGTGGTGGATATTGAACGAAGACCTATTTTGCACTTGGCATCAGGTCAACATATTGATTTTATGGCTTTGGTTCCTCCTCCATGTCTACAATCTCGATCAATTCCTCAATTTACTGAGCAAGCTTCTGATCCTACATCTACCCTCTCTCCTTCTCTGTTGATGGTCAATTTTTTTCTTGCTCTTCAACTTGCTTCTTCGTTGTTTCTTCTACTATTGTGCTTCTTCTTTCTTCTTCTTCCTTCGTCTGCTTCTCTTATTTTCTTCCTCCAAACTTCTTTGTTGCTCTTCTATCTTCCTCCATTCTTCTCTCTACATCCTCTATTTCCTCTTTGCCTGTACTGTTAAATCCACTTTCATAATAGTTGGATCCGCTTTCATCTTGCGACTTATTTCTCCCACTAGACTATAAGCAACCTTTATCTTTCCCTTATCCTGTGTGGGGTTTCTCCATTTTGCTGGCACTACTTCTGGAGTTGTTGCCTTCTACGGAGTGACCTGTGAAGTTCCTGCAAAACTAACCAGCTCATGGGATTTGGAGGAATCATAGCAATTCTTCCATGGATCCTTCTTTGGCCAATGAAATTTCCCGCTAAGCCACCTCTAATGTATTCTCACACAGTGGTCGTTGCAAATACCACAACAATCGTATGGATTAAATTCTTGAGTACCAAATGTAAAATTTTTTATCACCTTTCCTTCGGTCTCCATGACTTTGAGATTCTTGATTTTGTACAATCCAACTTACATAGGAAGAGTTGGCCATGGTGCTTTCTTCTTCCTATGCAAGCTATTTAAAACCTTGTGGAGAGATTATATGAAACTTCTTGCATGAAAATCTTGTCAGTGGCATACCCTAGCAAAATATCTGGCGGCTTCTGACTGTCGAACACTCTAAGGAAGGTACCATCTGGTGAAGTAAACCAATCTATGATCTTTGATATTTCCCGCATTGCTCCATGTGACGCGCAAGGCGGTTCTTCCTCAAAGATAAACTTGTATAGCGGAATGAGGAAGTGGTCAGTTAGCTTCTTTGTTTCTCCTTGATGGTTGCAATCTAAGAGATGTCTGCAGTGGATGTGCACGACAGGGTCTTGAGATGTCCAAGCCCAGATCATGCTCAAGAATGCATTATGTGTACAAATTGCATCTGGTAAATATGCATACATATAGAATCTTGCTTGATTTCCCTTGGGAGGATTCAGGGCATTCGCTACATGTACTCTTAACTATCGAGCCAACAAATATAACCAATTGAATAGCTTCCCCTCATTCAAAACCTAGTTCAATAATATTTCCCACCCTTCAGGAAAAGTCTTCGTGGGCGAGACTTTGTCTTGTATGTGTTGGTGGGTTTCTGTCAAAACTTTGATGGATCTTTCACCCAACCTTTAACAATGCATTTCGTGCTCAAATATTTGTTGGTGGCATAAAATATGAATCCATGAGTACTTATGGCTCAGGAAAATTGTACACAACATGATAATATTATTCTAGAAATGTGGCAAGATTTTGTCTGCTGGCATTGTTCAAAGTCATGGTTTTCATATGAATATGTGAAACAATCTAGCTGATGACATTTTCACATGTCAAGGCTGGATATATACATGCAATCTTATGTACTCTTGAATGTTGAACACTAACATATACCTACGGATCCTCTAGATCTTCTTTGAAGCACTTTGCTGAAAAAGCTTCATTAACTTTTTGCCATGTAAGATCTGACTCATTTTCTACAAACAGTTGAGTGTCTGAATATATTGACAAGTTAACTGGTGTGTTCTCAACTGCTTCCCTAGTACTGCTTTCTATGGTATATTTAGAAGCAGCTCTCTTAGGTGCCAAGGTAACAGTGACAGTTGAAGAGAAGTGCTCAACAACTGTGATAATTGCAGGAGAAAAATGAACTCATGGAAAGAAAACAATAACTTTTTCAAATATACGTTCAAAGCAAGATCAAACAACAAACACACAAAATGACGAGAAATATTGCGAAATTTTCATGATCAAGTGAGAGAGACTGGTTGAGGGAACTGCGCATTGTGTAGTCCCAGTAGTTAAGGGTGCAACTTGGGGCTTAAGACTATGCAATGTGAAGTTCATCATGGGAAGTGACTGGGAAAGACTACGTGTTACGTAGTCTCAGTGGCCAAGGTGGAAGACTAAGCCCTAGAACTACACAATTCACAGTTGGGCTAGCCTGTAATGCACATTTTTCAGTCTCAGAGGCCAAGCTCTAGGCTTGGTCCTCAAACTTGCGCAATGCCCAAGTAAGCAAAGTGAAAATTGGCTAACTGAAGTGCAGATCTGCCCAGTGAGGGTGTAGGAAACAAGCATATCTAAGTGATAATGTAATTTCAAGTGCATATATGACTAAGTATAGATAGATCAACGCGCATCAAGTGCAGAAAATCAATAAAAGGAAGGAAAATAAAATATGTGAGGAGAGTCGCCGAAACGACAACCATCGGTACAAAAACAAGAAAATTGATGTGAAACTTATGAAAGGCGAACGAAAAACTGAATCAACACTTCTAAAAGCTAATATAAGTTAAAAATCCATCAATCATGAAGATAAACAAGCAAAACAACATTCATAAAAGCAACACAACAAAAAGTGACAGAAAAAGCGGGAAAAGACAAAAAAAGAAAAACTCACCCAGAAAAGTGATGCGAACTCCACCGAAGGTTCCTTGATCTCCTTGGGAATGTTATATCTCCAAGATCGAATGTACAAATGAGATCTATAGGCATCAATTAAATAGATATGAGCGGTTTAGTGTTTATGATGCACATGCCTAAAATAAGGGAAAAAGTGACACTTGGCGCAAATTTCTAAAAATAGAAATTGTGCCACCTTCAGGAAAATAATAATGAATCCTATTTTCTAGGGATGATTTTTCACTTATTTCTTTTTTTCTTTTTGGGAAAATTTCCATGCACAATGCCAAATAATATTGTGTAATTATGGGGAACTGGGCAACTTTTTGACTTAATGCATTCCAAAGTTTTTGCGCTCAAGGGGTGGATTGCGCAATTTATGAGCTTGGTGTTGGGCTTTCATCCATGAATACCTAATTCTCAAGCTCAAGGCTGAGCTTCCAGTCTGGATTAAGAAATTTCCATCATCAAGGTTGGCTTGTCGTCATGGATTGCACAATTTATGGAGGCAAGCACAAAACCGTTGTAAGGCTAAGTTAGGAGGTTAGCTTGTGACTTAAAACGATAAGATAAGTATGAAAAAAGGAAACACAAGCATAGACGAAAAAAAAATTCCTTATTCAATCATGAATACTTGACAATAGTACAAGATAAGCTCATGTGGACAAAAAGGAAGGCTCCAAAATCAAAACATAAGCAAAATTTTGGAGGGTGGTTGTAGTAGCTACAACACTTGGCGACACACTCGTAGAACTCCAGCTTTTTGTATGGGTATTGTCTCATGCAAAAAAGGTCTAACTCTTGAGGAATTATTGTTCAATTCATTGATTACTATAACTTATTTTACTTAGCTTGAGTTAAAGATATAGTCCCTACCATTCTCTTCATCGGTGACACACTAAACCAAGCCACGTAAAATTGAGTTGTTTCAATTGAGGACGAGGAGTAAATAGATGCACAAGTAGAAGAATTGTCAGAGTTTTAGTTTTCATCTCTGGCGTTGCTTCGCTGCCAGCAGGCCTGGATAGTACCCTGACAGAGTCACTTCAGGAATGAAAACATTGCTCTACTACCAGCAAGCCTAGACAGTACCTCAATGAAGTTTCTTGCTTCACCTCCCTATGAAATAAGCCTTTCTCTTCTTTTTCCCTTTATTTTATTTTTATTTTTTAATTTTTCATATAATTATGCATAGGAACTTAGTTATTTCATGGGGTAGAAGAGGGATCCCAACTTATTGACAGCAGAAGAGGTTGTCCCTTGCGAGAAGGATATTTATATACCTATGACGCACTTCTTAAGGTTTTCCTCCCCTCCTTACTCTACTCAAATTAGTTAACAATGATTAACCGAAAATAATAAAATACCAATTAGAGCAGGTGGTACTAGTTAAGGATTCAAGCATCACGATTCCACTATAGTTTTCTCTAAAAAGAAACACATTTTCCATCAAAGTATCATCGAATAAAAGAAAGCAAGATTCACAGAAAGAGAGGGAAAAAACAGATAACCAATCGTTGATAGTAGCATAACTTCCTCTTGGACTTCACCATGCTTGCTTCATAAACTAAACACGGTCTCATGCAGAAGTTATTTTATGACAAAAAAGAAAAAGAAAAGAAAGGAGAGGAGCAGAAATAAATCAAAGAAAAACAAATCATATAAAATATCATACAAATAAGAAAATCAAACAACTAATCCTACTCCTAACCTAATAGAGAATAGGCCAGACTCACATAAAATGAAATTTATAGTGTAGCCATCGGCGCATTCACTAACTTATTTAAGTGAGGGAATTCATATCAGGAAAGATATTCAAACATAACAAAAAAACATAAAATATAAGGCAATACAAACTAAGATGTTCAAAATTTGAAAGAAATGCAGAAAAGTATGAAAGAAACACACATGCAAGGCATTCTGCGGATGCATTATGGTGTTCAGACACACTGTGACTCGTAGACATGCAAGAACAAACTTTTGAGCTATAGAAATAGGTGAACATAGAGAAATAATAAAAATTGTGTCTCGCAACAGTGCTCACCATGTATGATTCCTCCAATGATTAAGCAATATGATCCTGCAAAATAGATGGAGGATGCGAAAATTGTGAAACAGATTGATTTTCAATGTCTGTTGCAAAGTGATCAGGAACCTTGAAAGATTCAACATTGTTCTAATAAGAGGTGGAACTAACCTCAAGACTAGAGAACCTGACATAACCATCAGCTCGGGCTAAAGTGCCTCAACAACCTGCAGAAGTTCCAACTCATCAAAATATGAATCATCAAAGACCAGCAGCTTAGAAAGATCAACAATGGATAAATTAGGGAGTTGTGATCAGATGAATTCGTGAATAAAACACGAAAACCAATATCAAAAAGTTTAAGATCGAAAACAGAGGCATCCTCATGATTTGATGAATTGTAAAGAGGGGAAGATTGAAAACAAGAAATTTCACCGTTTATTCCTTCAAAATGACGAGATGATAGATTGGAGAGATCAATAAGAGAATATTTTTCCTCTCCACTTTCAGATGAAAAACTAACATTCCACACATTCTGAGAGTGATCATAAGTAGTAATATCATCATAAACTGATTCTTCGCAAAATTCAACAGGAATGAAAGAATCATGTAAAATGTCAGGGTAATGAGGGAGAGGTGCATAAGGAGAAGAATCATCCTTCATCGGAAATTCTTATTCAGATGTGGACTCCAACACATAGTCATTGTAAATGATATTGCAAGTTGGCTTCTCAACACTAACTCCATCTAGAACTTGATCCTCATGAACATCAAAAGAAAGGTTTGAAACAGGTGAACACAAAAACTCACAATCCGAAGGACCAAAGGAACCAAAGGATGGAGGACAAGGAGATAACACTTCATCGCAAACATCAAATTCACAGTCCAAACTTGCACTCAAATTTTGAGTATGTGGGGTGGGAGAAGATGGTGGTAAATCGGTGGATGAACTCTCAAGCTCTCCCACCTCAACATGAAAAAAGGATTTGTTTGATGAGACAGAGATGGGGGGTCACTTAGAATAGCAACTTCGTATGTCGCAGATTTAGAAGCTCTAATACTATAGTATGTTGGGAGACTTTTGAACGATTCAAGTTCATGTGGATTATTTAAAATGTGAACAAGAAATTCAAATTTCTCTAACAAAAAAGGCCTGAATCAACCTCATCTTCAGGGTATCCAAAGAAAAATTGGATGAAACAATTGTGAAAGTCATCATTAGATTCATCAGGTGCTTTTTGCAATTGCATAATTTTCTTGGACACAGATTTATGATCATACCTATCAAAGGTTCGAACAATTTATGTGGCAAGATGTTCGAAAGAGTGTATGGAGGTGACAGGAAATGTGTTACACCATTCCCTTACTCTCCCTCCGAATGTGAGAGTGAACAACTTGTAGAGTTTGAAGATTGTCCTACCATGACATCCCTTTTTGCCTAATATTCCTCTCTTTTCCTATATATCTACCACCTAAATAAAGCCATATCCACCAGGTTTTGATGAAGGTATGCAATAATATATCTTCTTATTCATGTTTAACTTTATACCTTATTGTTTTGTTAAAGAATGCAATTAGCTACCGAATCGGTGTGTTTCCGCAGCTAATCTAGATTTCTGTAGCTGCCTCCATTGTTTTCTAGGTTCAGAAGCCCTAGGTCAGCAACGAAGGATGTAGATGGATAGGGAATGGTTTCCTCATGGATTCCTTCCTATCGCCTTGAAACTGTTCGTTAAGATAAGCGCAGGAGATCACGGTCAAACTCCAAGTCAATTACAGGATTGTCGCCGAAACAAAATCCGAGTTCAATCAAAATCTTATCAATTTGCTTTTGGAATAGAAAATTGAATATTTAGCAATATAGTTTAGCTAAGATAAAGATATTAGTCTTAAATTACTCATGTTGTTATGCCAGAGACCTATTATAAAACTTATGGCCGCACTATGATTGGGGTGCGTGCCAGATGATGTAATTTTGAAATAGTGTGTGAATTTTGTTTGCCAACAATAGAATTGGGTTTTTTTGTATGCGTTGCGTTGATTGAAGATTGTGAACTGATCTGTGGAGGGCCCCTACGAATAGTGACAGGTCTTAACCAATTGCAATTCGATTTCTTTTCATTCCTTGAATACTTTGTTTTGTGTGAAAATGCAACATAATGAATTCGTTAATGAATCGTTATTTGCATAAGTACTTTCATTTGCTTCATACCTAATTTAGTCTGTCATTTGAATTGCTTTATACCTAGTACTGCATGGTTACTTTATTTGCTTATTATCTAGCATAGTTCAAGTGTGTTTATTTCATAGTGTAGATGTTGTTTGGAATATCTTGTTTGGATGAAAATTGAATAAGTAAAAGTGTGAGAGTTTTCTCTTAAACAATTGAGTTCAGACAATATTTCTTCACAATTGATAGAATATATTTCTTTTTGCACTTAGTGAATTAGAAGTCGCAGCATAAATATTCAAGACCAAAAATCTCAAAATAATCTAATACAAGTAGGATCACTCTCATATCATCCATAAACTAATTAGATAGAGATTAACTTCCAAGAAATTAGCTAATAACTCCAAGGATTGTAACTCTAACATAATTAACAAACACCACCTCCATATTAAGTTTAGATCCTAACAAATACATAACAACATACCAAATGGAACTACAACAAACTCATAATGCCCATACCTAGTCCAGAAAATAGTATTGTATATATCATCTTCTTTAATGAGTACCTGATGATATCCACACCTCAGATCAATCTTCGAGAACATTGCTGCTCCCTCCAATTGATCAAACAAGTCATCAATCCTTGGCAATGGATACCTATTATTGATGGTCACCTTGTTTAATTATCTGTAATCGATGCATAACCTAAGAGTACAATCTTCTTCACAAACAATACTGGCGCACTCCAAGGTGACACACTTGGCCCACTATATCCCTTGTCAAGCATCTCCTTCAACTGCAACTTCAACTCCACCAAATCTAGTGTGCTCATCCTGTAAGGTGCCTTTGATGTTGGTGATGCCCCTGGTACCAACTCAATATAAATTTCCACTTCCCTGTGAGGCGGAAACTCTAAAATCTATGTGAGAAATACATCTTGAAACCGCTGTAAAACTGGGTACCTGCTCAACACCCCCACACTGTTAACTTCCTTACCTTTTTCACTAGAAATGTGCACTGAAAATAACAAACCCTTTTTATGACTATGCTTCGCCTGCATATTTGTCACCATTCTAACTAATAATTATTTTTTCTTACCTTGTAAGACTCTTTGTTCCTCATTGTCATCTAGGCACTCAATAGCCTTGTCATAACAATCCACCTTGGTCTTACGAAGATACAACCAGTCGACACCCAAAATAATATTGTATGATCCCAATGGAAATACATTTAGATGTGTTGAGGTATGCATACCATTCAACTCGAATGCACAAGATCTTACCTAATGATGAACTCTCTTCTTTGTACCTATAGCGAACTACACTAACCACTCTACATGCACTTCTTTATTTAAACCACACTTATCCACTAGGTCAGGATTAACATCACGATAATTAGATCCAGGGTCAATCAAAATAGAAACAACTTGATCACAAATCTTACCATCTATATCGATAATAGATGCATGGTGATTTTTATGTCTGTTATCTAGCACTGCATAGATCCTAGTAATACTATGTCCAACATTCCCCACTGTTTTTGCCTGTTTAGCACTACAGATATGCGGTCTACCACCCTGATGTTGTGGACAATCTCTCCTGTGATGCTCTCCTCCACAAGTCCAACACTGCAAAGGCTTACAACCTTCATCCTTATTTTTCTCCTTAGGTCGAAGTCCCTATCCTTTGTCAGATGCGTTGACATTATTAGGTGGCACTGCATTCTCTTTATTACATGTACCCTGAGGCCTTGCTTGCTTTTGGTCCCATTTTCCTTTGTTCTTTGCACTACCTTTCTAGTTCATCTTAGTCTAAGATCTGCGCTTTGATTTCTTATAACGATGCTTTAGCTTCTGGATGGCCTCCTCCAATGATCTAGGCTCATCAAACTCAATCTTGTACTTGAATGCTACCCGAAACCCAGTAATAAATCTATGAATCGTGGCCTTATCCTCCTTGAGGTAAGGCGCATACCTCAATAACTCCAAGAATCTACTAGTGTACTCATCGGTCATAGATCCCATCTTCGGCGCATAGAGTGTTTTTGCTCTGTCGTCATAATATCTCTCCGATAGATATTTCTTCCTAAATAGTCTCTCGAACTCACTCCAAGTCAACTCCTCTTCATGAATACCTCTGACATTCTTCACATATTCCCGCCAAATATATGCTTTACCTCTAAGAGTGAATGTAGTTATTTTCTCCTTCATGTTTGTTGAGTAACCATGCAACTTGAAGAACTTCCCAAGAAACCATGCTTCGACATCCTATGAATTCTTCATTTCCCCATGAAATGTAGGTGGATTGTATTTCTTGAACTCATCCAGAAAATATCCCCTGTCACTCCTCCTATAAGGATGATAACAACAATGATCATTATACCTGTTAGAACCATAACTAGAATATTATTTGTTTCCATTGCCTCTTCTATATGGAGTGTTTAAGAACCTTCCATCTCTAATCATGTCATCTTCATATGACATGTTCCCACTATGATATCTACTACCATATGCCCCATTCGTCCTATCCTCCTATCCATGGTTCATCCAAAGTGGTCCCTATTTCTGCAATTCTGACACTCTAAAGAATTACGACATTTACTTCTGCTTTTTTCTCACGTGCCTAAATAATCTTATCATTATCTACTTTTCAACTCCTTATTTTTGCCTTCAAACTTCTCAATGTGTCTACTAAATCAAAAGAGTTCCCAACACCATGTTTCTCATCTGATCCATAGGGAGAATCTTGTGAACTGTAGTCTACCATTCTGCTATTCATCTTTGTTCTTCTCTTATTGCAAGGTATCTCATGTCAGCTAAACCAAGTCATAAGCATACTCAACATACCTCAGTATAGTTCAGGGAGGATTTCTCATCTGCAGGATCAACCAGATTAGCACAATTCATGTATAATCACAATAACATTAGCATATAATCTTCATTTCAACCATTATTCAAACATCAATGCATGACCATACCGACCACATACCATGACCTCGTGCATGACACTACACCCATGTCAATGTATGCATAACCACATATAAGCACGGACATGCATATAGAATGCATAATTGACATACACTCATGACGACCACATCCAACAACAACACCATCAACTTTCACATGGCGACACCATTGCAACTAGGACAACACCATGCATATGCAACAAGCACATAGACCAAAATAATAAGGAACACATATGCAATCGACATGAATGCATGACCACACACATCATCGATCTAGTGCAAGGAGTGAACCATGCTCTGTTACCACTCTGTAACATGATCCTCCCACATTTACCTAATTAACCATCCCATTGGTGTAAACATGTGACAAAGCGTTACTATGATATGACTCAACCTCCTAGGTGACCTTAAGGAAATGGAGTCTAACTTTCTCTGCTTATGCTACTCTTTCCACAGACAAGTTCCAAGCTTGAACTTCTCTTAAGGTTATAGGTAGCAATTATATGAACACTTCAAGTGTGCGACCTCATGACCTCGCAACCTTACGACCTTGGGAACTCGCGGCCTTGAAATTTCATGACTTCATAAGCTCGCGACCTCGTGACCTCACAACTTCACCACTTCACAAGCTCGCGATCTCGCGACCTCGCTACTTCAGCACTTCACAAGCTCGCAACCTTGCGACCTTGAGACTTCGCAACTTCTCAGCCTCACAAGCTTGCGACCTCGTGACCTTGCAAACTATCTATCTAAACTGTGATTTTGTGACCTTATGACCTATCTAAATTGCGACGTTGCAACTTTCAATTTTGAACGACAGACCCTCTGGTGGCACCATTGTTAGTTAATATTTTTATCTGATCATAAACTGATATTTTTCATTTGAGAGTCACCAAGAAGGTTCCAAACCCTCACTAGTTAGTTGCAACAACAATTAGTTATCCCACACTTCATCAACCATTTTACTTATCAAATCATGAGTGAGAGCCATAGCTAGGGTACCTCACATAGCCACACATATCACTTGTAAATAATTAGAGTAGAAATCATGGAAAATCAGCTATAATGTTAACATGACAATCAATACAACAAGGAACATAAATCTTTTTAACAATTGGGATTACCAACCAGGCCCGGGACTTCCACATACCACCTGACCATAGATTGAGCTGAGCCAAAACTCACTTCAACCAATCACCCTTGTGCCATATTCCAAGCATGAATGTGGGATCTAATGAAATGAACCATCAAAAACCAAACTAGGGCTTCTAGATGCTAACCAACCTCAACCATCAAACAATGATTCCACCTCACGGTCGGACATCACTAATCGTCACCAGATCAGTGTCTACCCAAGTTGTCCAAGGCTCTAGAGAATTTGTTCCAACCAAGGCTTCTAGGGCTAGTAACTCAAACCACAACTGCTTCTGAGCTCCAGATCTTTTGTCCAACTAGGGCTTCCAACACTAGTAACTCAACCCACCAAGGGCTCAAGAGCGTTTTTCCAACCAAGGCATCCAGGACTAGTAACTCAACCCAGGTTGTTACAGGGCTTCTAGAGCGTTTGTCCAACCAAGGATTCCAGGAACTAGTAACTCAACTCCCAGCCAAAGGAACATGAGAAACAACTAGAACCAAAAGGAAAGAAACCCACACCACCATGGCTATCTAGGAAATTTCAAGGCTAGGAAAATCCAATGGCAATCCAGGAAATCCTCCATGCCCATGAAAAATCATAACCAAAAAACCACATGCATGTGACATGCATGCCAAAACTAACAATAAAATCATACATGCAACTAAGTACCTACAAGAAGAACCTAATGTAGATGTTGATCCTGATGTCCTTTTGTGTCTTTATGTTGTTCTTTTGCCTTCTTTCTCTAAATCCTACATATGCCATACTCCTCCAAGAGTGCGCCAAGAAAAATATAAGTGTCCAAGAGTATGAGAGAGAGAGATAATAGAACGAGAGCTCCAAAACTAAACATACGAAAAATACCAATTGACCCTCATAAGCATTTTTATTAATGAGGCCTCTATTTTCTTCATTTTCCATTATTTTCCTTCATTTTCCTCCTCACATGCAACCTATGACCTTCGACCTTCCTTTTATCCTAATTTCCATTATCTTCATATATAAATTGCCAAAAATGCAATTTTGCCTCTCCAAATCCTTTGCCATTTCCTTTTCCAATTTCTCCTAGCCATAATAAATCAAATGAACACCTACACTAGGATTTTTTCCCAACATTCAGCTTGGAATACATGTCCCATGACCTTGGTTATTATTTTTCCTTTATTAACTTTCATTACATGGAATTTTCACTAGGGTTGTTACAAATTCCTCAAGAGTACTCGAGTCATTGCGCTAATAGGGAGAGGGTATAAATCTCTCTCCCTCTCTCGTACCTCCCATGGTTAGATCACATTGTATTGATATTCCATTTCCTCCTGATCCTACTGTTCCCCCCTCTGTTGACCTCTCTACTACATGATTGACATATAAAATACATCAGCCTTATACATAAAACATAAAAAAAATTATTAAATGAAAAATGTATTTATAAATATGGAGATATAACTTTCAATTAAAAAAAAACCGTCCTTGGTGCGCCCAAAAAACAGTAATGCACTAGCTCCAACCTTATGCATACATACATGCATACACCGCTTTTGGTTTGCATACATACATTTTCAATGCGGTGCGTCGAGACAACCTGATGCATCGGTGCATACATATAACCTTTGTACACCGATACGAAACGTACAGATTATCGGAAGCACAATGATATATTTTTTTAATATTATATTTGTGGTGCATTTTCTAAATATAAATACACCGTGAGTAACTTAAAAATGTACGTATCAAAGTACAATTTAAAGCTTTTCCCGGTGCATTTTAATTTACCAAATGCACTGACAACACTGCAATACGTTAGGTTCACGAATCGAATTGCAATTAACCCTATAAATTTACAGGATGCACTGCTACTGATGTGAGTTGAACTTGTTAAACGCACCGAGAAAGAAAAAAATAAAAAAAACTTTGAATTTTTGGACCTGATTTGGAATTCTAATCCACTAAAAGATTAAATTATAGAGAAATGTAGACATTACCTGGACATTTTCTCATCGGGGACACATAGTTGACATGTAAATAAGAAAAACAAATTCCACCACCATTTGATAAAATTTGGAAGCCATGCACTGAGCACGAGATGAAAGGATAGTGAGCAAGAGAAGCATTAACGACATGGTGCTTGTGTGAGACAAGAGTGATATCAGTGCTTCAAAGCTGTAGAAAACTATAAATGGTAAAAATAAAATTTACAGCCAGTAGGTTTTTTTTATTTAACCCTGTTTTGGTGCATTATTATAACATCATTGGTGCATACTATTTTCAAGAGCACCATATGTTTTTAAAATTAAAAACCCTACAGGGATTCTCTTGTTAAGTACGCACAAGGTAATTTCAATACATGAACAACATCGATGCTTCATGGGAATATATCACCGATATGGTGAAAAGAATTTTAGGACCGACATTTTTTGAATTTAACCTTTGTCTAGTGCTATCAAGTAGTGTAAGAATCGATGCATCATATGTAGGTGGTGCACCATTTTATTTATTTGTATAAAAAAATAATGCTTCGACGATGAAACACTCTCTACTAACCATTGGGGATTTTGGTTGAATTAATCGCACCAGTGTGTATAATCTAATAAGTACACCACTATTTTTAAGCTTAAAAATCCACAATAGTGCACCATAAAATGTACACACCGAAGCATTAGTGTTTTGGTTTAGCATCGAGTCCTCATCATGGTATAACACTGGACTAGGAAAAATGAATTGTACGACCAAAATTTCTATAAATTTAACCCTTTTTCGGTGCTATCGAGTTGTATACGCACTGATGCGCTTTGTACTTCGCACCGTTTTTTATTATTATTTTAAATAAATTTGTCATGGTTTACCATGTTCTATTATGAACTGATGCATATGTGTATAGTAAAGCACCAACGCGTTTTTGTATGATAGATGCACCATTAAAAAAACATATGTCCACCCAACCTCGCCAATGACCTTCGCTACAAATGGATTTTTGGGATAAATTTATAGGGGCTTCCAAAAAAATTTTTGCTAGAGAGTCTTTGCCTTTTAGTGAGTGTACTTGGCAACTAGGGAAAATTTCTCATCGTAGTCCTCTCCTTATTTCTAGGAGAACCCTCTTGCCAAAAATCTTGCCTTGTATCTACAAATGATGCCATCCATTTCATGATTGATATTGTATACCCATATGGAGGACACCACTAATTTTACTTTAGGTCTATGGACAACCCCCCATACATTATTCTTCATAATCGATTAGTATTCTTCTAAAATCACATCCTTCCAAACATGTTGGTTGGATGCTTCCTCAAAGGTGGAAGGTTCAACATCAATAATATTAGTCATCAATGATGCATAACCAAAATATCTCTTTGGTCTCTTGCTTTCCTTAAAGGCTCCATGTTGTGTTGAATGTCCTTCTTCTTCTTATAAGGTAGATCTAACCCACTTTGTCCCCTTATTGATTTCATAACAACAATCATATCCACAAGTTTACTTGGCCCTTATAGACATTCTAGATGACCTTTAGGATGTTCTACAGTATTGGATGAAATAGTAAATTCTTCCTTGGAAGCTTCATGTTCTTCATCACTCTTATAATTCAAGACTTCTTTAGTTTTCCAATAAGCAATGTTTTCATCAAAGGCCATGTCTCTGCTAACTTCAACTTGTCTTTAACCTACAACATAGATTCTATAGGCCTTTGATGATTCATTGTATCCAATGAATATTCCTTTCCTTCCTGAGGGTTCTAGATTCCTTCTCTTATCTTTAGGAGCATGAATATACATAAGACAACCGAAAATAATCAAATGAATAACCTAGGGTTTATGTCTGGTAAATGCTTCTTCAATATTCTTGTCTTCCAAGATTTGATGAGGACTCATATTTTGGATGTAGACAATTTTCATCGATGCTTCACTCCATAGAAACATAGGTAGGTCATGATCGTGAATCACCATCTTGACATCTTCTTCAATGGTTCTATTCTTAATTTTTGCAACTCCATTATATTGTGGATTATAAGGGACTATTATATCCCTCTTAATCCCATCTTATTTACAAAACACAACGAGCTCCTTGGAGGTATATTCTCCTCCATCATCAAATCTTAGGATCTTGGTCTTCTTTCCATTCATGTTTTCTACTTCAGCCTTGAATTCCAGAAACTTTTCAAATACTTCATCTCTCGTCTTCATAAAGTAGATCCACATCTTACGAGAAAATTCATTAATAAAAGTCATATAATAAAAATATCCTCCAAAAGACTTCACAATCATCAAACCACATAAATTAGAATGGATTAGATCCAAAATTTCGTTGGATCTGCTTTTGCTACTTGGAAATAGCTTCTTGACATTCTTTCCAAGGGCACTACCTTTAAATACTTCTCCATGCTCCACCTGCAATTGTGGAACACCTAAAACATTTTTTTTTAAAGGAGGCAAAGCTCTAAAATGGAGATGTCCATATCTTCAATGCCAAAGCTCACATGGATTAATGTAGTGCTTGAGTAGATTGTTTTATAGGTCTATACAACCTTCCTTCACAAACTCCAATTATTCTAGAATAATATATACTATATCCTTTGGGAAAAACAAGAACTTTTCCATCCACAAATGCCACTTTATCTCCTTTATCTTCCAAGCATGAAATATAAACTAAATTATTATTCAAACCTAGTACATATAATATGTTGCTAAGATGAAAATTATCACCTGATTCGAGCTCAATGGATGTTTTCCCAATGCCTTTGACTACATATTTATTGTTTCTCCAAGTTCCACCTTGTGTGCCAATCTTATTTCCATTAGACTTGTGAGGTTTTCATGATCTCCTATCATGTTCCTTGAGGTGCCACTATCTACTAGCCAAAAGTATTCACTTTCCGCATCAGAACTAGTAACAGCATAAAAATAGAATAATTATTTATTACCTAGATCTTCATTCTTAGGCTTCATTTGAAGTCCATCCAAGTATTCCATGGCACCATGTTGGTCTCCCTTCCTCTTTCTATCACGCGATCTTTCAAGGAAATCATTTCTATAGTGAACAAATTTGGGACAATGATAGCATTGAACCTCTGACATATATCTCTTTCTTTGAGGAGTAGATATTTTTTCTTTGGGTCTTATTCCTTCATTTCTTTTTCCCCCATTTAGTCTTTGAAATCCAAACTTTCTTCTTCCTCCACCGTTCTTGAAATGTGTTGGATATGCTTGAGAATTAACTTCTTCAGATGTCTGAATCCTCCCTCTTGATATGAGCCTTGATTCTTCTTTAGTACATGGTGACCATAGTTCATAAAAATTTGGAGATTCTTTTCTAGCACATATTCTTGCTATGAAAGAATCCCATGATTCAAGTAAACCATTAAGATTTGTAGTTACTAGTTCCTTTTTAGGAATAATTTCATCAATCACTTGAAGCTGATCCATCAATTGGGAAGCCCTCATAAAATATGAGGCTATAGTATCATTCCTTTTCATTCTAATATCACGAATATCATTCTTCAAACTAATTTATTGATCAATATTGTTGATAGTGTACAAACCAATTAGGGCATCATACATTTTCTTGGAAGAGTCAATATTTGCAATATATGGAATAAAGTGATGTCTAACAGAATATACAATAATACTTCTAGTTGTGGTGTCTTATTTCTCAAACTTTAATTTGTCTTCATCCTTTTTAGGTTCAATGACCTTTCCCTTCACAATGCCCAAGAGATCTCTTTTGCAAGAAGAAGATACAAGCACAAATTTTTGAAAATTTTGATAATTACTTCTAATTATATAGTTCTTATTTTAACAGTTCATATTTACCATTAAGATATTACACTTCAAAAATTCAACCATAAAACGATAAGGACAATAGAGATTAGAATGCACAAAGAGAGCACAATATTTACCATGGGAAAACCCACTCAGGGAAAAAGCTCAGCAACCTTTTTCTTAGGGAAATTCTTTAGTTCAATAAGAGATACATTTAATGTTTTTAATCCACTATGCTTATGGTCAAACCTAGTTAACATCCCTCAATCCAAGCCTCCCAAGTTTCTCAACAACTTGCCTTAATTTGATCTTCCATAGGACAAATTTTGGCTTCCAAAATATGCCCAGAAACTCGGCCTCCCATAATTTCAGCTTACTAAAAAACTACCCATAAAATTGGCCTACCTAGAAACTGCTAACTAGAATTCACATGTGTGAGGCCTAGAGAGATAAAATGTGAGCTAGAGATAGAGAGAGAGAGATCTTCGTCCTTATTTTCCTTCTTTTCCTTCGCTTGGATGCTAAAAACTTATTTATTGTGTGAAGTTGAATTGTGCCTTTGTGGAGGAGGTCAAATGCCTTTATATGGTGTTTTTCTTATCCATAATGGGTGCATATTTTTACTAGGATAACTTGAATTGAGGGAGGAATTAATTGACTACCTTAGAGCCAAAAATTCAAATTTCAAATTTCAAAAATTTATCTTTTAAGTCCGGAATGAAGAACATCTCTTATACAAATTTTATCAGGGGATAAATAATCAAAATGACATGAATAACATGTCTTACAATTTTTTATACATTACAAGAGCTAAACTATGAATTATGAAGACTGACAATAGCTACATAATTCAACACTGGTGACTTTACATTGATTATCGAGACCTAAAAAAAATCATAGTTAGGAATCAGTATCCACTTCCCTGGATTGACGACCTTCTTGACCAACTCAAGGGGGCGAAATAATTCAATACAATTTATTTGAAGTATGGATATCACTAAGTCCCAATACAACCAATTGATGTCTAGAAGTGTGATTTCAAGTCCAAGGAGGGTATTTTTGAATTGTTGTTCATGCCCTTTGGTTTGACAAGTGCCCCAACAAATTTCATGAGTTTAATGGATGATATCTTGTAGTGATTCACCAACTATTTTGTGGTTGTGTATTTGGAACATATCCTCATCTTCATCGAGAGTTTGGCAGAACACTTGCAACATATTCGATATGTCATTCACACCTTTTCGTAGAATAATCTATGTGCTAATTGGAAAAATGCTCCTTTGGCATGGACAAGGTCCAATATCTAGGATACACTATTGATGAGCAAGGTGTGCATGTGGATCAATCCTAGAACCAAGTCATTCGGGATTGGTTGACTTGATGATTCTAACAATTCTTCATGACCTCTTGGGCCTTACTAACTTCTACTGAATATTTATGTTGGGTTTCTTTTATATCACTTTTCCTTTAAATCGAGTGAACTAGGGAGGAGAATTTTTTTTTGTTTTAGTCTTAGTTCCAACAGAAGGAATTCGATGAATTAAAACACTACATTTTTCTCTGCACCAGTCCTCACCTATAATGCACCCCTAACCTCACATCTATCCACTTTCACCTACTTACCTTGGGTAAACATGAGATGAGAGGTTGTTATGGAAAGACTCAACCTCCTAAGTGACCTTAAGGAAATGGAGTTGACAAAACAGACCTTACTGACTTCCCTCAGGTGCCTCAGTACCCTCTAGGAGTAACCCAACCCCTCTAGGTATCCATCCCCTAAGCCAAATTACGTTTCCCTAAGCTTGAGCCCTATTCGCTCCCTTGCCAAGCTCTCCATGTGAACAAAAACCCCCTAGCTGCTCCCATAGGCCCGCATCAATGTGACTGTGACCTTTTTTCTCAGTGTTGTGCCAATGACTGCAGAATTTAAGCAACTTTTTCAGGGTTGGGACCAAGTATCTTCCCATAAATCCATATAAGTTTCATAACTCATAAAGTACATGACAACAATTAATATAAACCAAAAATGGGAACTAGGACTAGACCTGACCATCCCCAACTGGGACGGGCATTTCATTAAACACTTAGTAGATATGAAACCTACAAGTCATGAATGAAAGTCTGAGCATAAGGGATTGAAAAATCATATGATATTGAACAAGAAGGATCACCACCCTCTCCCATTAGTCGTCTTAACATCAATGAGGTCTTGAATCCATTTTTCTTTCAGTTACAAGTAAAAACATTAAAAGAGACATGACTAAAACCATTCATAAATCCATGCTTATAACTAGCATTTAAACATATAAATAACCATAAGATAATAACCATTAAAGCCACATAATAACAAGTACATTTACCAATAAAAATAAAGAGAAATTAGCTTTCATTAAACATAGGCAATAGCCAACTAGGTTTGGGACTTCCACGTACCACCTGACCATAGACATGGCTGAACCAAATATTTCTTTCAGCCAGTCACCCCCATGCCATATTCCAAGCATGAATGTGGGATCTCATGGGATAAAAAATTCCAAACAACCAAGGGAATATAGAGGTTAAACCACCTCCACCCTCACCATACCATGATCTCACCTAAACCAGCTCTAGTATCACAAAACCAAACCGAGCTTGGAATGCCTTAAGATTCCTTCACCATCCTTGAGGAATTTTCCATCTCCAAGTTTCTATACCTTACCGCAATCCACACCAGATCATTTGGCCCTGACCAAGACTCCACCTTCAGGATTTACCGTGTATCTCGCCATTACTGGTCAAGGGATTCCTAGGCCTTTGGGAATGTTGTTGAGACCAACTCCGCCCCAGATTCCAAAACCTTCCGACGTTTCCAAAGCTCAAAATAGAGAACAATCCCATCACACCATGGTTATCCGAAAATGGCAAGGCAAGGTTGAAAGCAACTGTCAAAACCCAGAAAAACCATGGCACAGACATCAAAAGAACCAAATATGAACATGCACATACCATGTATGTCGAAAACATCTAGGAAATCATACATGAAATCTATTCTAAAAGTATTCCTTCTGAAGCTTTCTTGATCCTACTCTTCCTTGCTTGATATTTGCTTTTCTTTGCCTTTTTTTCCTTCCTTTGCCTTCTTGATCCAATGCTAAAGTGTTCCAAGAAAAATCTAAGTGTCCAAGAGTGTGAGAGAGAGCTCCAAAACTGAAATGACAAAAATCCATGAACTAATCCTCATAATCCTTTTCATTAATGAGGCCTCTATTTTCTTCATTTTCCATTATTTTCCTTCATTTTCCTCCTCACATGCAACCTTTGACCTTTCAACTTCCTTTTCCCCTAATTTACTTTAGTTTAATAAATAAATGTGCCGAAAATACTTTTTTCCTTTTCAAAGCCCTATCCATTGCCTTTGCCAATTTCCCCTTAGCCATAAACACATCAAGTGATGCCCACCAGGATATCGTACCCAACATTCAACTTGGAATAAATTTCCCTTAATCATGGTCTTATTTTTTCCTTTATTAACTTTTATTACATGAACTTTTAGCCTGGGTCTATTACAGAACCCTCCCCCTTGGGGAACACCATCCTTGATGTTAAACCACATCTATACCTCAACAAAACCGTTGAAAAGAAAACATACTTCCCATGGAGCTTTATAACTTAGCTCAATGCAATATTTACAATGAATAACCTGCTCAAAAGCAAAAACCCTCATGAAAACATGACAATATAACAACTATACCGCTTATTGGAGCTTTATAAATTAGCGCATGGAAATATTTAAAATAGAAACCATACATAAATATGTACAAATACCAAAGCTATTGTGGCTCAACTGGAAAAAAATGAAAGATACATAGCCCACATCTGATCTGCCATCTCCCATGTAGCTTCTTCAGGCCCAAAATGCTCCCATTACACTTTAACTTGATGGCTCTGTTCCGTAGCATGAGTTGTTTCCATTGCAATATGCATTGAGGTTCACGATGGAATTATCCTTCTTGGTTTGCCTGTGATACAAAACAATCAATAATGTGATCGACATCCTTTGTATACCTTTTAATGAAAAATGAAAGACATCATGGACTTTCACTGTTGGAGGAGTGCAAGTTGATAGGCGATTAGTCAAATGCTCTCAAGCATCTCAAAAGGACCACAATACCATGGTGTCAACTTGGCACGTGATCTGATCCTCAAGGAGATCTTCTTGGGCTTGATGTGTAAATACACATGCTCCTCAATCTAAAACTCCTTAAATTCCTTGTGGTGGTCTGCATAAACCTTATGTATGTCTTGTGTTTCCTATAGATTCTTCTTTATAACCTACATTTATTTTTCCATGTATGCCAACATGTCTCGTCCAATAAGTACCTTGTTCAATGGATCACTCCAACCGATGGGATTATTACAAATATGCCCATACAATGCCTTGAAAGGACTCATCGTTAATGAGTCTTGATAACCATTGTTGTAAGCAAACTCAACCAATGGAAGCTACTCTTCCCATCTCCTCTATTGATGCATAACATACATCCTCAACATGTCCTCCAATATCCTATTGGCCCTGTTTATCCATCCATTTATGTGTGGATGATAAGTTATATTGAAGGCCAACTCTATCCCCAAACCTACAAACAACTCCTTCCAAAACTTGTAAGTGAACTTGGTATCCTTGTCTGACACAATCTTCTTCGGAACACCATGTAATCTCAGAATCTCCCTGATGAAGACTTGTGCCACCTCACTAGTTGAATATTTAGTATTCACTTGAATGAAGTGAGCCACCTTGCTCAGCTTGTTAACCACAACCATGATAGAATCATGTTGCCTCACTGTCCTCAGAAGACCTATAATAGAACACATGGAAATGACCTCCCATTTCCATAGCGAAATTGAAATAGGTTGTAGTAGACCACCTAGATGCTTACATTCTGCCTTCCCCTGTTGACAACCCAAGCATCTAGCCACGAACTTTGCCACTTCCTTTGTCAGATTCGGAAAATAGTATAACTTCTTTACCACCGTCGATGTCTTCTAATATCCTGGGTGACCCGAGTATGGCTTGAAATTAAACTCCCTCAAGATAAGATTCTTGAGCTCACTGTCATTTGACATATATATCATGTCCCTGAATCTTAGCAAACCATCTTCCATGAGATGATAGTCTGCATCCTGATCACTTGTACCTACACTTATACCTATACCTTCACCTGTACCTATACCTATATTTTGTTGTAACTTGTGCCTGAGATCCATATACCTGTCATCCTATTGTACTGCCTGTAAGATCCGCTCATGTACGTTTGTCCCATAGGAACTCATAGTTTCTATATGTTTCACCTATACTTTCCTGCTGAGATCATCTGCAACACTGTTCTCCTTTCCCTTAATGTATCTAATCTCAAATTCAAACTCACTAAGGGTGGAAAACAATATAGCTTTCCTTGTATTTAGATTAGGTTGGTCAAATAGATACCTCAAACCATGATCACTCATCACTACAAATCTCATTCCAAGAAGATAATGTCTCCACATCTTCAAAGCATGAGTAATAACTTCCAACTCAAGATCATGAGTCATGTAGTTTTTCTCGTGCTCATTTAATTTTCTGGACTCATAGGATACCACTTGTCCCTCCTACATAAGGACTCCATCAAGTCCTCTTTTACAGGCATTTGTACACATTGTGAACTCTTTATAAGGATATGTGATCCAGATTTAAACAGGAACGCAACAAATTACAGATATAACCATAAATAAAAAATGCAGTAGAAATAACACTTCATTTCATTAATATCAAAGACTGAAATATGCTTACAAAAAAAATGGAAATAAGACTAGCTCGGGAAATGGTAGCTTATCTCTGAGAAGAGATGTGGCGGCTACATGCCTTTGAACCACGTTACAATGGGGCTCAAGGGACTTTTTATTATTGAACAATAAGAAAAAACCCTAAACAACTAAAACCCTAACCCGAGGAGATGTAACACCAAGAGTTTATGGGCCCCGTTGGGGTGAGCTGGAAAGCTAACTTCCCGAGGTTGCGACTTGGTCATATTATACCCGTTTGACGCGCATGATAACCTTTTGGAAAGATATCTCCGAGGACTACGATAGAAAAGATGATTTGAAACACAAAATCGCTGACAGTAGATTGCCAAAAAAGTGTCGTTTAGGGCCTCAAAACAGCGCTAGAAGTTTAGGACCCAAAAAATTGCTAAAAATAGTAAACTGTGCTACAATTAAGGAAACTGAAAAACTGAAAGAAACAATGGTGGGGGTCCAAGTGGAATTGGCAGGAGGCCACCAATATCCATCTGCATCATTCCTCCCCCCTTAGGAAGCAATGGAACCTATTGTGTTGAGTTCCTCCATGAGATGAGGAAACTTCTACTAAAATTGGTCCTTGGTGAAGGAGTTGGCTTGTTTTGACAACTCGATACAGTTGGATCTTCTGCTGGCGAGTGTTCTTGATCTGCATGTCCATGATTTGATCAGTTGTGGCTTACTCCATGTAATTTGGATTTATCTTTGTAGGTGTGAGTTGTTCTGCAATCTGTGGTGTGTCGAGCAATGGTGGGAACTATGGTCGAAGGCGGTCCACATTGCACAATGGGTGCACACCAAGGAATTGAGGGAATCTTGAGCTCAAATGCATTTTCGCCCACAGCCTTGGTAATGGTGTAAGGACCATACCAGAGTGTTCTGGGTTTATGATAGGCTCTGGTAAGGCATTCCTTCTGCAAATGCAACCAGACTTTGTCGCCCACCCGAAACTTGTGTGGCACCCGTGTTGATCATGTCACTACTTGTACTTCGCATTTGATTTTCCAGAATGTCATGGACTTGCTGGCGGATATGTTGGATGTGCTCAATGAAGTTGTTTTCCTTATCGGCTTCTGACTAAACATGAGCCGAATCTGCCTGAGTAGCTGCAAATGGTATGGCCACATCAATAGGATATAGTGGGTGGAATCCCAAGCCCACCTGAAAAGGGATGTGGCCAATTGAGTTGTGGAGAGCCCGGTTATAGATGTGTTGGACATAGGGAAGGCTCTCATCCATGTGCGTGGATGCTTTGAGTTGTACATGTGCATAATGTGTACGATTTTCCTGTTGACGACCTCTGTCTGGCCATCAGTTTGGGGATGGAAAGTTGTGGGCTTAGTGAGCTTGGTGTCTAGCATCGTCCAGTGACTGGACCAAAATGTACTGAGGAACTTGTTGTCCCGATCTGAGATGATAAACTATGGGATCCCAAAGTGTACCCACACTCGTTTAAAGAAGAGTTTAGCAGTGGTTTCTGCTGTGATATTCTTCTTGTAGGCCGCTAGAATGGCCATCTTCGAGAATCTGTCGACGACCACAAAAACAAAGTCGTTTCCATGCTTAGTAGAATGAAGGCTCGACATGTAATCCATGGAGATGGATTCCCAACGTTGACTAGGGGTAGGCAACAGAGTATAGAGGCCTTGCTTCTTGATGATCGGTTTCACAATGGCGCAGGCAGTGTAGGATCTGATGTACTTTTCGACACCTGTCAAATATTCAGCCAGTAGAAATACTTCTGCAATACTACCACTGTTTTCTCGACCCTGAAATTCCCAACGACCCGATTGCAGTGCACTTCCAAAATCATCTTGGCTCGCTCACTTGAAGGAACACAAAGGTGTCCCAGGTGGCGTAGCAGGGCATCCTGGAGGTGAAAATATGGAACTTGTTGACCCTCCAAGAGCATCTGGTATGCGTGGCCTAACTCTGGGTCACTTTTGTAGAGAAGTGGCCAATCATAAGTCTCGTGCCCACAAGAGTTGAGCACAGTGGTTAATGCCATGATTGGTGGTCGGGTGAGGCAATTTGCAACATTATTGGTGCTACCCTTCTTATACTTGATATTCAAATGGAACTTTTATAGGTATGTGGACCAATTTTGATGGTGATCATTCCGCAACTTCCCTTGCATTTGTATGAACTGCAGGGGTCAGTGGTTTGTGTGGATGACTGTTTCCTTCCCCAAAATGTAATGCTTCCATTGTCAGCAAGCCTGCACAATGGAATACATCTCTTTTTCATAAGTGTGATACTTCCGTACTGTGTCTGAAAG
>APFE030684247.1:5086-26530 GCA_000404065.3 Pinus taeda | reverse complement strand
AGCATTGGGCTATTCAATACATATTCTCCAATGGATAGCTTGATATTATGGCACTTTCTAGAGCAATTTATTGTTCCTCCAATTGAAACCATCACTTGACACTTTGGTGCTGGATGTAGGAAGCAATTCAATTCTTTTGCTCTCTTACAATGAATAAAATTTTGGGTACTTCTTGAATCAATCAACACTATTACCTTTTTCTTCTTGATTTGTCCTTCTATCTTGATGGTTTGACGAGTGGTAATTCTAGCCAATGCATTACAAGATATGGTCAGATTCATTTCTTCTTTATCTAGGCTTTGTTTCTGGAGTATATCCTCTTCTTTTGACCTTTCTTGTTCCTTTCCTTCTTCCTCTTCATAATATATGTAGAATAATTTCCTTTTAGCACACTTATTACCTTTAGTGTATTTGCTATCACAACTGTAAGAAAGCCCTTTTGTTCTTTCTTCTTCTAATTGTTGTTGTGTCAACCTTATAGATTGTGCTAGGGGCAACAACACTTCCATCTTTGTAGTTGTTAGTGGTATGCTTCCTGGTTACCATAATTTTGCTTTCCATTTTTCTTGCTAACCTGAATGCCTTCTTAGCTTCTACGCCTTTCTTTAAACCATCCATCTTAGCTTCTACATCTCTCTTTAAACCATCCATCTTAGATTCTGTTTCTTTTTGTGCAAGTGACACTTGTTGCACTTGGTCTCGTAATTTTGATATATCATGTTGAATTTCTTCCTCTTCTTCATGGATCATGCTAGAGCTTTCAAGTTTCTTACTAGGTGTTTTCATTTTCTTTCCTCGAGGCATCAATTACTGATAATAATGCTTTACTATGCCCTTTGAATTCCTCTAAACTATTTTTTCAAACCATGCTTATGCAAAAATTTAAAAAAACTACACACCTTTTTTTCACTTTGTAGGAGCTTGATATTGAATCTGATGTATCTCTGTAATTTTGAATCATCTAGTTCTGAAATTGATCTATAGTAGCCCTCTGCATCCTCTTTCCAATGCCACTAGTCTGATCCAAATTGGATTCTCCAGGGAAGAGTTATACCAAATCTCCCACAGTGACCTGATCATAGACTAGTTTAGTAGAGCAAACTTGTACGGCGTGCCACATGTCACTGTTTTGCCCTTTGGCTCTGAAAAATATATATAAGAAACTACAGTCCATTGTCTTTCTATACCTTTCTATGAAATTTCAATCTGATGCTTAGAGAGAAATTTATGACGATTTTCCCCATATCACCTATTTGGAATGTAATTTAGGAGTCTACAAAAAGGCCAACTTCCTCAGATCATATCTCCGCAAATATAGTGCGAAAAGATCTAAAATTTAGACCTCGGGTTTAGTGCAATTTTGTCTCAAATGGGTTTTTTTTTTATTGCTTCTTAAACATTGCAAAAAAAAGGTATAGCGAAAATGCCACGATGACCTATTTGGAGCACGGAAACCCTAGAATCCAAAACTCTGATACCAAATGTTATGAACCCAGCTCACAAAAAGATAGAAAAGATAGTTGAATGACTTAGAATTCAGCCTCTTCAAGGGGGAATCCTCCTTTACATTATGCAAATGAACAATTTTTGTATGATTCAAATGAAAAAACCTCCTTTATATATATAGGAGTCTAAGGGGTCACAATATAACCAAGCTGACCTAACAATAATAATATAAAGGGACAAAAATAACAATAGAGGAATTCTATGGGGCACAGCCATAACAATATGGGGACAATAGGGGAATAAAAATATTAATAAGGGATACAACTACAATATTAATGGGGGCGTCACTAGTATTACAGGGACCTAACATATTTTCTCCAGGAATCAAATCTATATGATGGATAATTCTTCTAATGGGTGGTAAATCATTAGGCAAATCATCAACAATGATATCACAATAGTTGTCTAACATTTCTTGATTTTCAATGGGTAAACCATAAACTTTAGTAGAAGTCATTATTACCTTGGGCTTGCAAATTACAGCAAAATTTACCTCATTTTCTTCAATCTGTTGTAAGCATTCCTTTCCTCCTAGTAATAGAGTTTTTGGTTCAGTCTTCTTTCCTGATGCATCCTCTTCTTCCATAGGTAGCAATGTATGATGGAAACCATCTTTACCAAACTTGTAGGTGTTTCTTTTCCCATCATGCATAGCTCCTCTTTCATATTGCCAAGGTCTCCCAAGAAATATGTGACACACATCCATAGGCATCACATCACATACAATTTTATCCTTATATTTTCCCAATTGCAACTCCACTTCACATTGTTCATTCACTAACAACTAATGTCCCTTTTGTAACCATGACACCTTGTAAGGTGTTGGATGTTTCATTGTCTTCAACTTCAATTTCCCCACCACTTCTGTAGAGACCAAATTATTAGTGCTGCCACTATCAATGATCATCTAACAACATTTCCCTTGAACCTTACACACTATTCTAAACAAAGTATTTCTTTGTGATGGTTTAACTATCTCCTTTTCTGACTTGAGAAAAACATTATTGACTACCAAAGATTCTCCTCTCTCTGGTACATCTTCTTCTTCTATTGTCACTGTTGTTGCTTCTTCGTCAACTTGAGCAACAATTGCATTCCTCTAACTTGTTCCTGCATTCTCTGGGCACTCAAAAGCTCTGTGTCCCAGTTTTTTACATTTGTAACATCTTACTTCTCTTCCTCTACCTTTGCCTACTCTTCCTCTAGAAAAACTCCCTCTACCACTTGCATCACCTCCTATGGTTGCATGTTGGACTGAGCTGCTACTAGCTCCATCTCTAGGTGTTGTAGATCTATCTCTACCACCTTGACTTCCTTTTCCTCAGAAAGTACCTTTTCCTCTTGTAGACTGCTTCCTCATCAGCTTTTCTTCAGCTTTCAGTACCATTTGATAAGCTTCTTCTATTATTTCAGGAGACAGTATACTTATCTCATCTTGAATGTCCATCCTAAGACGATTCACATATCTAGCCACTTTCTCATCTATATCCTGAGTTTGTCCAGATAGTATACTTACCTTATAGAATTCCTCTATATATTCTCTCACTGTCATAGACCTCTGTCTAAGATTCTGTATCTGTCTTAACAATGTTTGCTGATAATTACTTGGTACAAACTTACCTCTTAGCTTTGCTACCATCCTATTCCAATTTCTGATTGGTTGCTTGCTAAGACTCTTTCTTTCTACCTGCACTCCATCCCACCAAAGTGTTGCATGTCCATTTATCTTGGTGATAGCAAACTTTACTTTCTTCTCATCTTCTGGTTCTTCATAATCAAAAAATTTCTCCATGCCATTAATCCAGTCTACCAATTCTTTCGGATTCAATCCTCGTGCATATATTGAAACCTCAGTTTTTGGCCTAGCTATGGATATCAACACTGATTGAAACAATCTCAACTCGAGCGTAACTACTATAGTTTCCTCCTCTTCTTCAGTTTCAACCTCAGGCTCACTAACATCTCCATCATCTATATTTCTCGCTGTTGTTTATGCTTCTAATCTAGCCTACATCTGTTGCACAGCTTCCATCACCTTAGCATTTGTAGTTGGCCATCCTCTTCTACCATGTCCTCGTCCTCTTCCAAATCTGAAAGCCATATTATATTTCCTTCTCTTTCTTCTGAGATTCAATTCAATGTTAATAAGTTGCTCTCATACCATTAATGATGGTGGTCTGGGTACAAGCAGGAGTGTTAATCTCCCAAACAGTGAGATTATATCTTCTACCACTGTTTTCAAGTGTAATTTCTAGTTCAATGGGCTCTTTGTCATCCACTGACAACTTTAGAGCTTCCCCTAAGCTAGCAGACCCCTCCAAAAGTCGCGGAGTTTCGCTAAACTTGCACTAGACCAGAGCTGATGGTAACACGAACCATAGTTTAATAAAATTTGCAATCTGCCCTTCTAAAGCTTCAACGCCCTTTTGCACCATTGATCTAGTCGAGATCCAATGGTCACAACACTCCCCAACTTCGAACTTGCTCTAGTCTGTCAACTGTCGATCTCGCTCCACTAGATCCAACGGCTCACACAGATATCGGGCAGCTAACTTGTGTACTTTAAACTCGCCCAATAAGTAGTTTCTCTCTCTCTCTCCTCTCTGCTATGTGTCACGATGTGTATGGAATCGGAGCCAATCAGAAAAATACCACTTACAGCCTTTCTTCCTGCCGAAATCCACTTGTGGCTTTCTCCAACTCGCTTCGGCTCATTAAATGTCGGTTAACTTCTTCGCCAGAACACTGTTGATTTGTCTTGACTGAGATCTAATAGTCCAAATTAAATCTTCATGGGTTGCATCCTTGGTCTTCCTCCACTGATCGTGACCATCCACTCCACACTCAGAATTCATGAGAAACTCAGTTAAAAAGAAAACATGGAATTTAACACAGTCAACACAATTTCATTCCATCTCAAAGAATACCAATTAACCCTTGAATTTCACAATAAACACATAGGTTTCGAAGGAGATTATCCTTCAAGATTTCACAGTGAATTTATCATTCATATACACAAAAACTAATCTTACCCAATTTACTGGATTCGCTCTAGAAAAGACAAATTTCTTCAATAATCAAAATCCCTTTACAATAGTGTGAAAATTACATAAGCACTGGTTCATCCTAACAACTAGATCCTAATTCAAAGGGTAAAATTTATTAACCCTATCTGTCTTGCGAGGAATTTTCCTTGAGAATCTCCACTAAGCTAACTAACTAAAACTTATTACATCATGATCAAATCCTATATTCTAGCTCTATGCTTAACTAGAATAACATGGAAATTGATTGCTAAAGGACCCCACTCCTTTGCTTGTAATATTTTTTCATATTTTTGGAATAATTCTTTGAATTTGTCTTCAAGCCTTATGCTCCTACATCATTTCCCCTTAAGGATTCCATTTTAGGTCCCCTGCTAGTTTGAGTGGTAACAATGCACTCTGAATGGCCCACGTGGTAGCCTATGATTGGCCCAAAAAAATCCCATCCACCAATAACCATTCAACACTTTTCCTCATGGAATTGGCCCAACTACCAATCGATACATTAGAGTAACCCTATTGACGTCAACACCACGTTAGCATATGGACTACCACTTGTCATTCATAACTGCATAATCAACCCCGCACTTTGATTTATTTATTTCCCTGAAAACTTCATAACGTGATAAACTCCTCATATTGTGTTGGATTAAGGTGAAACAATATTTTTTGAAATTATAATGACGAGCTCTACGATTTTGCAGTAGCATCAGGATATTTTGAAAACTTTCATTTTTGAGCTTATTCTTGACCCCTTGGATAACTCCTCCCCACTTGAAGCTTTTTGACCACCAAAAATGATTTTAGTCAAGAAGTAAGTGAGGGTACAACTCCCTCATTTTTCTTATATCTATCCACCTTTCTCTTCCTTGATTGGTGCCTTTGAGCCCCACACGAAGATACTCTGCATTGCCTCTGCATGAATTTCTTATCGTCCTGTCAAGAATAATGTCTTCCTGCAACTCGTGTAAATATTCAATGACAAAATCTTCAATAGATGGAATCAAAACATTCTAATATTGATCAACGATCATAGGAGGCTCATACAATCTCAAAGTTTGCCACATTCACAATAGACTAAATTTTCATGTAAGGTGGAAAATATAATCACACATCATTATTACAATTATTCTCCAAGATTTTAGAAGGACCATAGCTGATTGGTTTGAGATTTTTAACTTCACCTTGTAATATTTCCTTACTCATGTACAACCAAACTTGATCTCCCACATGTAAATAATGATCAACCCAGTGTTTATCATATCTTACTTTGTAATTGGATTAGATTTTCTCCAGTTGTTCCTATAACCTTTGATGCACTCATTAGATCTATTCAATGAAATTCTTCTCTTTTTCGACATCACCATGCCCATGTAATGAAATATCTTTACAAAAGATGAAATCTAAAGCAGACTTTGTAAAATAACCGAAACAAGATTCAAATGGAGATACTTTTGCAGATGAATACTTGGAATGATTGTAGGCATTTTGTATGTAACACAAATGCTCATCCAAAATTTTAAGATTCTTACCAAAATATCCTCAAAGGAGATGCACTACTGTTCTATTTGTTAATTTTGTATGGCAGCCAATTTGTGGATGAAATTTTGTGCTCTTCTTCAACTTTGTGTCCATGATGTAGAATTCCTGCAAATTCTCTTATAGATCTAAAATTCTAGTTAAATTAATCACAAGTAATTTGCTGATATTCAAGAGAGGAGAGAAAGAATTTGCTCCATAAAATCAATGTATTAAATTAATGAACAATAGTAATACATGAGCAACCAAACCTCTAAACCCAATGGTAGGTGGTTATATAGAAATTGCCAAATCTAGAAAACTAGGAAAAAACTAGTAAAAAAACTAGAAAAGAGTAAGAAAAACTAAAGGGAGGCATAAAATACAAACAATGACTCAATAAAATCTATGCCAACTATCAGCCATGAGGAAAGCATGAGCATGGGTTCATTTCCCAGGGAAGGAAACTTTAAAACATGCTAAAATGGTTTGGGGGAACAAATCCCTTGATTTAAGGGGAAATCTTCATGTGGGGCGCCAATCCTCACATGACTCAAGTGGATGAGTTGTGGTTAGGTGTGAACATGCACTTAGATGTATAAATGGTTTAGGAAAGTGGTTGGACCAATATTTTCATAATATTAAGCCTTTAATGGCAAAAAACAAGGGAAAGTTGGTCCACCGAGCTAGTTTGCCAAAAAGCAAGTGTGAACATGATTTTTAGTGCATGTGGCTAAGTCAAGGATAATTAAGCTAAAAAATAAATGTAGATGTTAGGATTATATTCCAACACCCCCCCTCATCCTAACTCACTTATCTAAATTGAGTCCTGGCCAAGATGCCATGTTAGGTACTAAGGTACAATAAAAAAAAGATCCTCATAAAATGAATAAAGAGGGAAAACATCGTGGGAACACCCACCCCACCCCCAAAGAGGAAAAAAGGGCTAAGTGGCCAGAAGGGCCTACTCAACTGTCTCCACCACTCCAAGCATAACTCTTAGTTCTGAAAATCTCATTTCAGTGAAGGACTTGGTGAAGAAGTCTGCAACCTGCTGCTTAGTGTGGCAGTGCTACAATGATATGACCCGGTGATGGATCAACTCACGGATGTAATGCATGTGAATCTCGATATGCTTGGTCTTCTGCCTCTTAACTGGATCAATCGATATCTGATTGGACTGCGGATTGTCATGAATATGACAGGCGGAAGAGGATATTGGATACCAAACTCGAAGGGAAGACCCAACAACCAAACAACCTATGTAGTTGCATTCACTGCACCTCTGTACTCTTCCTCGGTTGTAGATAAAGAAATTGTGGATTTTTTCTTGCTAGACTAGCAAAAAGGCCCTGAACCAAAAGTAAAAACATAACAGGAGGTAGACTTGAGGTATGTACCATCGCAAGCCCAATCAGAATTTGTTTACCCAATTAGTGAAAGTGGGCAATCTGTAGCATAAAAGATATCAAAACTGGAAGTACCTATCACATATCTAAGGATTCTCTTTGCAGCTTTCCAGTGAAGCTCATGGGGCTCTTGCATATATTCAGAATAAACTCCTACTACAAAAGATATATCAGGTCAGGTGTGAGTAAGATACAACAAACTCCCAACCAATTGTCGATACAATGTATTTCCTACCAAAGGTGTAGTACCTGCATCCTCCAATCTAATCCGTGAAAGAAAGGGAGATGTTTTTGGCTTCCATTTTGTCATCTGAAAGTGGAAAAGTAGATCTAATGCATACTTAGATTGTGCCATCTTGATCCCTAAAGTAGACTGAGAAACTTCAAGACCAAGAAAGTAGTCCAACAGTCCCAAATCTGTCATGGAAAATAGATCTTACAATGTTGATTTTACCGAATCAATAGCTGAGGTAAGGTTCCCTGTCATCAGTGAATAATATACATAAAGTACTATTAGCAAAATGGTATCATAATGTTGGAACAAATAAACATTCCGATCATATTTTCATCAAATGAATCCAATGGAAAGTGGGAAATAATCCATCTTTGCATACCAGGATCTGGGAGCCTGTTTTAGGCCATACAATGAATTCTTTAATCTGCAAACAAGGGAAGAGTTATGAATGATCACTATGGTTGCTCCATATATATATATCCTCCTTGAGATATCCATGAAGAAATGTACTCTTCACATCTATGTCATGAACTTCTCATCTACGAGAAGCAGCAATGGATAAAACAAGTCGAATGGAGTCCATTTTCACAATAGGTGCAAATGTCTCTGTGTATTCTATGCCATGTACCTGTGAGTATTCTTTTGCAACAATTCCAGCTTTGTACTTGATGATATCACCATTTTCAAAAATCTCTGTTCGATAGATCCATTGGCCTTGAGTAAGCTTTCTTTCTTTCGGAAGTGGAACCAAGTCCCATGTGGTGTTTTCCATGAGAGCAGAGTACTCTTCATCCATGGCAGCCTCTCAAAGAGGGTTTCCAGTAGCCTCAAAGTGTGACTGTTGATCTGAACCAAGTGTCATATAGAAATTTATGGGAATTAATGGTTCGATGGTAGCCAGGGCTTGAGGAACCCCAAAAAACTGTGATCTAGTCCTTCTCGCATCCACAGGATCACTGACTAGTTCACTCACATCTTGTAGGGCTTTCTCTACCCATGTTGGCAGCTAAGTTGGAGCAGCCATGACCTACTCCTCATCCTCTAAATCAAACCCAAGAGGCTTCTTTCATGGCTACTCCGAAGTGTTCAAAGAAGTTTTAGACTCCTCCTCATCAGTGGCAACAAGTGGTTCCTCGGCAGTGATTCTTGAAAAATCATGCAGTGATTCTTCTTCAAACTTCAAACTTTGAGCTACAAGGAACTTTTCAGTGCGAGAGTCCAGCAATATACACACTTTGACACTTTCAAGATATCCAACAAGGATACATTCAACACTTTGAGGCTCCAAAGCCTTCCTCTTATCTGTTAGAATGTGAGCCCATCCTCATGAACCAAAAATGCGAAAGTACAACACTTTCGGTTTCTTACCGGTCCAACATTCAAATGGAGTGGTGCCTTTGAGTGCTTTGTGAGGAATGCGGTTCTGAATGTATGTTGCACCTTTAGTAGCTTCAGCCCATAGCTTAGCAGCTAATAATTTGGACTGTAGAATACAATTGGCCATCTCTTTTAACAACCGGATTTTCCTCTCTGCAACACCATTATGTTGTGGTGTATATGCCATTGTGTGTTGTAGCTGTATACCTGCATCAATACAAGGTTTTTGCACATATTTGTTGACATAATCCCCTCCATTATTAGTACGGAGTATCTTAATCTTACACCCATACTCATTCTCACCAAGTGCTTTAAATTCTATAAGGAATTCAAATACTTTTGATTTTAATTTCAGAGAAAATACCCAAGTAAAGTGAGAGAAATCATCTATGGAGGTGAGTACACATCGAGCCTTACTGATTGAAGGAGGTTGGAATGGGCCTATGATGTCATCATGAATCAGCCCAAGAGGTGGAGAAGCTCTCTGTGCCTTCTCTTTGTCAAAATTTTTCTCCAGATGCTTGCCAAGAATGCATCCCTTACATACACCGCTTGTGAATTTAATAGCGGGCAATGATTCTGCCATGTTTTCCTTGCAGACTTGATGAAATTAATTATAGTTTAGATGGCCAAATCTTTCATGGCATAACCTGATGATATCATTAGATTGTGATAAAAATATTTTTCTGATAGCTTTAGGAAAAAAAGTGGGAGAAAAAATATAAACGAGAACCGTGATCTGCAATTCCATGTGCAAGTTGTGAGCCTATGGAAATTTCAATAATAACTGCAGAGTGCGGAGTGAACTCCACCTTCCTTCTAGAGCTAGAATGAGTGATATGATATATCGAGAGAACATTTGTGGATAGCGAGGGAACATGAAGCACATTTGTGAAGCAGCCCCCTTCAAGGTCTACAATTCCTTCTCTAGACACCTTTGCAGGTGTGGCATCTCCCAAGTAAATTGGAGATCTGGTGCTTTCTTCGATGTAGGAAAATTCATCTTATGATGTAGCCATATGGTTCGATGCACCTGAATCAAGGATCTAAGTTGATGGAGTGGATGTGACAGCCATTAAAGCATGACCATCTTGTCTTCTCCCTCTCCCATCTCCCATTTTGTTATGATTCTTCTTCTTTTCATTCTCGGGCATAGTGAGATTGTGCTACTACAATTGCTTAGCCATCTCATCGATTGTTTTCCTCATGCAATTTTCTTTGGGATGAAAACCATTGGAACAGTAGCTGCAAAGTCTTATTTCCTTCTTCTTCTTACCGTTTGGCAAATAAGAGCTCTCTGAAGATTGTACGGGTCTCTCCTTCTTCGTTTCATTAAATTTACCCTTCCCTTTTTGCTTGTCTCTTCCACTGCTCTTTGGAGCATCAGTAACCACAAGTGCTTGGTTCTTTGAATGCTTGATGATACCCATTTTGACTAGATTATCTTTCTCTTGAGTAAATTTTGCAATGAATTCATTCAATGGATAAATTTTCCATTTAGATGATTGAAAAGACGATACAAATATGGAATATTCAGGGCCTAATTTGGAGAGAATTGAAAGGATGATTTGATCTTCCTCTTTCTTGACTCCATTCTTGACTACATATGCATCAATTTCAAGGAGGAGGGATTTAAAATTGGTGAAGTATTCTTGCAGGTTGCTAAAATGATTTGGAATCAGGGATATGAGTTCATTCTCTAGTTGATGCACTCCCATTTCATCTTGCTTGTCGAATAGTCCTTCCAATGTGGTCCAGACTGCATCGGGAGTAGTGGCTCCACTGACATGAAAGAGGAGCTCTCTGGAAATTAATAGGCATATCAACCCAATTTCTTCATCTAATTTATTCAAATACTTGATGTTCTCCGCTGCAAAAGTCAGTTCAGTCTCCGTTCACATTGTTACCCTGTAAAGCCCTTTGCTTCAGAGGAGAAGAATGATCTCTGTCTTCCATTTGAAGTAATGGAAAGGATTTAGAACGAGTTTTGTGGGCTAAGAGAGATGATTCATTGCTTCTTGTTGTGCCTCCTGATGATCTATACCTACAAATAAAACTGTGTATAGTCCAATACATTCGAACTAGCTCTGATACCATGTAGAATTCCTGTAGAAACTCCGATAGATCTAGAATTCTAACTAAATTAAACATAAATAATTTTCTGAGATTCAAGAGAGGAGAGAAAGAATTTTCTCCATAAAATCAATGTATTAAATTAATGAACAATAGTAATACATGAGCAACGAAACCTCTAATCCCAAAGGGAGGTAGTTATATTGAAATTGCTGAATCTAGAAAACTAGGAAAAAAACTAGTAAAAAAACTAGAAAAAGAAAAGCTAAGGGGAGGCCTAAAATAGCAACAATGGCTCAATACAACCTATGCCAACTATCAGCCATGAGGAAATCATGAGGAGGTGCACATTTCCCAAGGAAGGCAACTTTAAAACATGCTAAAATGGTCCAGGGACCAAATCCCTTGATTTAAGGGGCAATCTTCATGTGGGGCACCAATCTAGAAATAACTCAAGTGGATGAGGTGTGGTTAAGTGTGAAAATGCATTTATATGTCTAAATGGTTTAGGAATGTGGTTGGACCAATATTTCCATAATATTAAGCCTTTAAAGGCAAAAAACAAGGGAAAGTTGGTCCACCAAGCTAGTTTACCAAAAACTGAGTGTGAACATGATTTTTAATGCATGTGGCTAAGTCAAGGATACTTAGGCTAAAACAAAAATGTAGATGTTAGGATTATATTCCAACGGATGAGTTCCCATACGCTTGACTAGAAATTCTCTATAAATTGAGAATCTCGATCAAAAATAATCAAAGTAAGTAACGCAAAATGAACCCATATATTTTGGAAGAACAACTTTGTAGTTTGTTAATGTGTACCCTATTTCTTATAAGATTTCAACACACACATTTTGTTGAAACAATTCACTACAACATATAAATAAACATGGCCATTCCTAGACACTAGTAGTGCCCCAAAAAAATCTATGCAAATACTTTCCCAAGGACCAAAAGGTATAGGAAGTGGATTGTACGAAACCAATTTCCTATTACTTCGCTTGCTAGTAGCACACATAGAACATCATTTTACATACCTTTACACAATGTAATTCATATGAGACCAATAACAATACCTTTGTAGCTGAGAAATTGTTTTACCTACACCAAAGTGACCAACAATAAGACATGCATGGGATTCCCTTATGATATTAACTCTTTCACCCTTTGGAATATAGAACTTTCCAAGATGATACAACAACTTGTTATGAACATTATAATCCAACTCTTCAACATGATTTCCTTGACTCAAATTTGTATAAGCATCTTTAAGATATTCATCTTGAGCATATTGTTCAATATAACTTTTATGTATGATCGGGTTATGCTTAAGAATGCTAGATGCATTAACAACAGACCTTGGTAACATATTTCCAACTTTTTTTTACATACCTTTCTTATACTTGATAACCAAACGAAATTGTTGAAGTAATCCCATCGATATGAAATGTCTAGTTTGTTGTGGATTGGTTTGTGGTTGTAAATATTGCAAAGGTTGATGGTCAATATGAAAAATCATTTGTTTACTCATCAAATAATGCTTCCATTTCTTCATGCCTTGTACCAAAGAATACAAATCTTTATCATAAGTTGGATATTTAATTACTGCATCAGATATTCACTTGCATTGGTTTGAATTTCAAATGGTTCCTTAAGGTCTGGAAGTGATAGAATTGGTTTTATACTCCTTTTATATTTCAAAGTATCAAATGCTTTCTACTACTTCCCTCCCCACTGAAAGACCTAGTTCACACTTGTCCAAGCATGTAATGGTGCTACAATGAATGAAAAGTTAGAGATCAATTTTCTCCAATATTGAGATGTTTGCAAAAAGCTCCTAAGTTTTGTTACATTGTTGGGTTTAGGCCAATTTACAATAACATCAACTTTTGAGGGATTAATATTCAATTCACCACCTCCTAAAATATGACCTACGTAAATCAAAGAGGTTTTCCCAAATTCACATTTAGACATCTTGAAATACAATGTTTCCTTTTTCAAGACATCTAGAACTTGATTTGCATGCTTGACATGCTTTTCATGAATCCTGCTAAAAATAAAAATATCATTTAATTAGATACTGTGTCACTCAACAACCCTCCCATTATGATTAGATAAAGTTAACTTATCAAATAATGGATACCATTTAAAAATTTTAATTAAGAGTCTTTTAACAATTAAATAAGACAAAATATTCCTAAGAAAACAAAAACTATGTCATCTTAACCTAAGTCTTAAGTCTAGTGGAATTAAAATGACTTAAGATAAACGTTGTATAAACCTTTCATATACCACATATTGCAAATCGCAATAGGTCAAATCATCATACCATGAAAAAGCGCAATGTGACTTGGATAGACTTAATGAATTAATGGAAATTATTTTATAACTTTAATAAATAAAAACCATCTACACATGCAAATGTTAGACCCGATCCAACCAACAAGCCACGTCATCATTGTAATACTAATAACGATGTTCCTTGTTGTTAAAACAACACCGGACTTTTGATAAATATCTTCTTTGATATCACAAAGTACTCCATCACATTTTCCTCATGTTAAGAAACTATCTCATAGAAAGATAGAAAAGATACATCAACGCCTTAGAAATAAGCCTCTTCGAGGAAGCAACCTCTTTTACATTACACAAATGAACAATTCTTAGATGATACAAATGAAAAGACCTCCTTTCTATATATAGGAGTCTAGGGGGTCATAATATAATCAGAGCCAACATAACAATAATAATGTAAGGGCACAATAATAACAATATTGGGCTTCTATGGGGCACAATAGTAATAAGATGGAGACTACATGGGTACAACAATATAATAAGGGGGTTGTACTAATAACAATAAGGGGTTACACCAGTAGTATAGGGGCCTAACATGCCCCTCTCCTTCAAAAAGTGTTTTCCTCAATGCTTGAGTAGTTCTTGATGATTCTGTATAAAATTCTTGTCCTCCCATGTGGAATCTTCAACGCGTAAGTTCTTCCACTTGATGAGATACTCTGAAATTGATCGATTTCATAGCTGTCGAGTTCTTGTTTCTGTGACTGCTCTAGGTTCTAATATGATTTTTCCTTCCTCTTCAAGTTCTGGAAATATTGTTTGAATTGGGATCTTCTGCAACTTTTGAATGAGTGGCCATACTTCTTCATCCTTCTTCCATTCATCCATTGTCTCGTTTATCCAATCTGGTTGGGTAATAGAAATAGCACAAAATAATGCTTCCACATCCTCATCCTTTCTTGAGAGTGCATCTGCAACAAAATTTTTCTTCCCTTTTCTATAGATGATGTCAAAGTCATAACGCAACATATTTGTGACCCATTTTTTTTGTTCTTCTAAAGATAATAGTTTTTCTAAAAATTATTTAAGACATTCATGATCCATTTTTACCTTGAAGTGTCTTCCCATTCGATAAGGTTACCTTTTCTTGAGTGCCTGTAGTATTGCCAAAATTTCCTCCTCATAAATAGCTTTCTTGATATGTAGCAGTAAAAATACCCAATCACCTACATCAAAACATTTTTCGCTATTATGTTGACCTACCAGTCATTTCATTTGATTTTGCACCAAAGTGGTGTTATCCTTTAAAAGTTGGAGAACTTGTTGTTGATGCTCAATGTGATCTTTCGCTGCTTGAACCTTTTTCTTCTTGATATGTCCTTCTATCTTGAGAGTTTGAGGAGTGGTAATTTCTTCCGTGCTTTACAAGATATGGTCAGATTCATTTCTTAATGCTCGATGTGAACTTTCACTTCTTGAACATTTTTTTCTTGATATGTCCTTCTATCTAGATAGTTTGAGGAGTTGTAATTCTGGCCAATGCATTACAAGATATGTTTGGATTCATTTCTTCTTTCTTGATGTCATATTTCACTTCTTGAACCTTTTTCTTCTTGATATGCCCTTCTATCTTGAGGGTTTGAGGAGTGGTAATTCTTGCCGATGCTTTACATGATATGGTCGGATTCATTTCTTCTTTCTATGGGCTTGGGTGCTGGCTTATATCCTCTTCTTTTGATTTTTCTTGATCCTTTCCTTTCTCCTCTTAGTTCTCTATGTAAAATAATTTCTTCTCAGCACACTTATGACCTTTAGTGCATTTGCTATCACAATTGTAACAAAGCCCTTTTTCTCCTTTTTCTTCCAATTTTTTTGGTGTTGCTCTAAAGAAGGTGTTGCTCTTTGTATTCTTATAATGTGCTATAATTTCCTCTATGAAAACTGACCACGTAACAAGTTGATTACGAGAATAAAGCCCTTTATACCATAAAAATTAATCTTGTTCTAAATATGAAGATGCAATACATACCTTTTGTAATAGTGGTACACCATGTAGATCAAAATATTTCTCCATCTACAGTATCCAATTTACCAGATCCTTGCCATCAAACTTCCTCATCTTGCCTTTTCTTGATTTTAGGAGCTCGATCTTGAAACAACTGTAACTCTGTACTTTCAGATCTTTAAGTTCTAAAATTGTGACCTACAGTAGCCCTCCACGTCCTCTTTCCAATGCCACCAGTCTGATCGAATTTATATTCTCCAAGAAAGAGATATACACAATCTCCCAGGATGACCTGACTATATACCATTTCAGAAGAGCGAAATTGTATGAAGTGCCACATGTCATTGTTTTGACCTAAGGATCTGAAAAATATTCACAGGGAACTACAGTTTGTTCTCTTTCTATAACTTCTTACACAATTTCAATCTGATTCTCAAAACAAAAGTTATGACTATTTTCCCCAGGTCACCTGTTTGGAATGTAATTCAGGAGTCTGCAGAAAGGACAACTTCCTCAGATCATATGTCCACAAATATAGCATGAAAAGCTCTAAAATTTGGACCCGAGGTTTTGAATGATTTCAACCCAAATGGGTTTTTTTAGGTTTTGAAACATCACAGAAAAAAAGTTATAAAAAAAATTCAACGATGACCTATTTGGAGCAGTGAAACCATAGAATCCAAAGCTCTGATACCAAATGTTAAGAAAACAACTCACAAAAAGTTAGAAAAGATAGATCAATGCCTTAGAAATAAGCCTCTTCTAGGGCACAACCTCCTTTACATTACACAAATGATGAATTCTTAGATGATACAAATGAAAAAACCTCCTTTCTATATATAGGAGTCTAGGGGGTCATAATATAATTAGAACCGACATAACAATAATAATGTAAGGGCACAATAATAACAATAGTGGGCTTTTATGGTGCACAATAGTAACAATATGGGGACTACATGGGTATAACAATATAATAAGGGGGTTGTACTAATAACAATAAGGGGTTACACTAGTAGTATAGGGGCCTAACACCTCATTGTGATACTAATATCACATCGCAAAACCCAAATCGAGTCTTGCCTTAACAACCTCTGATGCGATAAACCCAGCCATCAGCCTTTCACCACATATTTTAATGATTATTCAATTGCATATCGACAAAGGGTTAATCTTGCATATTGAAATATATGCACTGCAAAGAAGCATGTGATGCGAAAAATTTGATGAAGTCGTGATCTTTATAATAGACAATGTGAATGCACATTTTCCATTTATGATTAGTTATAACAATATTTCTGACTCTCGATAATGTAAATGATTTGATAGTTATGATTTAGTTATTTAAGGGCATTAATCATGAACATTGATACTCATTGGTCACTCTTTCCATAAGTTTCGATCTCTAAGTTCTTTCTCCTCGTTCCCTGTGTTCCCTCTTCCACACGATAGTCTTGATAAGCAGAACTTGCGCGAAATGTCGAGAGCTACTAAGAAGAACAAGAAACTTGTGCTGCCACCACAACTAGCTCCTTATACTCCATAAGTAATAGTGATGCCCCCATTATTATGCGATACCACATGCACTATAGATTCAGGAAGTTCTTTGTTGGAATCCATATAAATACTATTTAAAGAGGAATAACCTAGAGTTGTTACAAGATAAGTCATGGTGTATGACTCAACATCAACTTCTAAAACTATTTGGGCAGATGGTGCTAATTCTCACCTCCATCGAATTGTTGCTTGGCCAAAGATTCTACCCTACACTGATTTGGTCAAATGGTTCATTAACAGGGTGGACATTTCAGATAACACCTTCCTAACCCTGAGGAAACAAATGCTAATTGGGTGATTTAGAGCTCAAGACTTGAGAGAGATGTACCATCTACCAAATATGAAAAATGTATATAATACGCAGTTTCTTCAGAAGTTTGCAAAGAAAAATGTAGTTTAGTTAGAGCTAATAAGGCATTGGAGGTAGGATCCGAGCAAGCACAAGCAAGAAGAGAAGGGTATGTATTGTATAAATTCCCTTGTTTGTCTTCATTGTCACAATGTTGTTATGTTATTTAGTCTGTTGGGATATCCTAATTAAAAAAATTACAATTGAAAGGGTTCCCTTGATTGATGCCTCCTCAGATACCTATATTATTGATTGAGCCACTATCTTATCAAAAAATCTAGGTTCCCAAATCCTAGCCTATACAAGCAAGCACAATGTTTCCATTGGGATTGTGTCCCTTTTCCATATGAGTGGATGTATCATGGATGCATTTTGTTTTATCCTCAATTTTCCATCGATGGGATGGAAATGGACCCTAGAAGACCCTACTCCTAGCCACATTTATTAGAATATCCTCTGAGAATCCAATTTATGGCCCCATTGTTCCAAAAATTTTCATGGAGTAATGTTTCTTTTATACCAAGATTTTTTTTATGAAAGGCCTCCTAGACTTTCAAGACGAGCTAGTGATGACCCTACTCCTATAAGTAAATGTTTTGGTGAGGAATATTTCACCTATGTAAGAATTTTTGGTAGCCTAGCTGCTCCACATGTTCTCCCCCTCTATGTACCTGATAATATTTTAGCTCGAGAAGTTACCGATCAAATTGTGGACAATAGCCTAACCAAATCCCTGAAGGAAGCCAAAAAGTCCATGTGGCCATCATTTCCTATTCGTTGTGGATTATATACTTTAGAAAATTTCAAGCACGTAATGCTTGAAATTGAACATATTTAGTACTTAAACTTTCCCATTATCCGACCCACACAATATGACCCAAGAAAAGTAGCTCAAGATTTAACTGCTAAGGTGAAGATCAGACAGTTCCAACATGAACCTAACGATTTTGATGACTTTTTTGAGATGCCCCATGACTATCTGCAGGAGAAAAAGCTAGAGAAATCTCACCTGAATCCTGAGGAAGTAATTAAGTTAAAGGAATATAGGATTAAAATGTTGGAGAACCTCCCTCTTTATGTATTAATAATTTCTTGACCAAGCTACCAACCAGAGAATATTTTGGCCCAATGTTAAAAGGGTAGTGATACTAAATAGGGAAACAAGGAAGGTACAAGATGAGCATAGCAAACTAATGAAACATTGACTACCAGCGATTTACATAAAGTTTGGGAACAATTTGACCAAGTAATTAATAAAGGATCATAGGAAGCCCATAATTCAACTATAAAATGAACACATAATACTCATGATATCATTAATAATATCTCGTTCACTATCAGGTTTTTAGATAAAGATATCAACACTGATGAATTGGAAGTCATCTCGGTTCACCCTACACCTAAAGTTGTTCTTAAATTTGAAGAAATACCTTCCCTCGATGTATTTTATAGTCTGAAACATAGGGCTATCATGAGCAGGTAGAGAAAGAGGAAGAGAAATAAGAAATCCAAGGCACTAGTTCCTGGACATATACCATTACATATTGGGTGGAAGGTCCCAAAAAAAATCCTTCTAATAATCTAACTAGGTTATCACAGTTTGCAAGAGCATATGCCACAACCATTATTGGTAAGAACTCAGAAGTACATTAGTTTATCAAAGAAAAGGATGACAGGATCCTACAGTTGGAACATGCATTACTTTATGCAAAAGAGTGTATTCATGAAGGATGGAAGGAATTGGTAACCCAATTACAGAAAAGCTTTGATGAGATGAACCTTCAGCATGAAGCTTACATCAAAAGAAAAAATGATCAGTTACAACAACTCCAACTTAGGATTGATCAATTCAAAGATAATCCTAAACTTAAAGATTTCAAAAAAGAAGCAGGAGAACTTAACACTCTCTTGCTCAGCAATAGGTGGTGTTTTTCTAGAAATTAACAATAGTCAATGAACTATGTCAAACAAGGGATTCACTAATGAATGAGTTTTCTGATATGAGGGCATACTTTTATGAAATTGAAGAGATATTTATGATTATATTAATTGGCAAGACAATGCAAATGCAAGAGAAGTGAATCCTCCAAGGATTCAGGATTCATAAAAGGAAATCCTTTTTAGGAACTGGGATATGACACTAAAGAAAGCTAAAGGAGCCATTTTTAGTGTGATGAGTGTCAAAATAAATCTTACATAAACTACTTGCGAGAATCTTTTAAATGACAATCTAATTCAAGAATGCCCAGTTGATGCTTTGCCTGATATCAAGAAATTGATGAAAATTTGGTAGGATTGGTCCAAGGAGAAGGAGGAGAACATTAAAATTTATCTAAGTTAATTTTTTAACATTATTGGCAATACTTGGTCAACTCGCATAGCCAATGGTTGATGTTACGGTCTGTAGCCAATATGTTGGGTCCCTATAATACTAGTGATTACCCCATTACTATTGAGTTATATCCCATATTAATATTGTTGTGCCCCTATTGTCCCCATATTGTTATTAATGTGCCCCATAGAATCTCTCTATTGTTATTTTTGTGGCTTTATATTATTTTGTTAAGCGGCTGGGTTATATGGTGACTCTTAGACTCCTATATATAGAAGGAGTTTTGACATTGAAGCATCCAAGAGTGTTCATTTATGTATTAAAGGAGGTTGCCCCCTCTAGAGGCTGAATTCTAAGGCGTTGATCTATCTTTTCTATCTTTTCTTGAGCTGGTTTCATAACATTTGGTATCAGAGCTTTGGATTCTAGGGTTTCGCTGCTCCAAACAGATCATCGTGGAATTTTCGCTATAACGTTTTCTCTGCGATGTTTCAGAAGTTGATAAAAAAACCCATTTGAGAAGACATCGTGCTAAATCTTGGGTCTGAATTTTAGATCGTTTTGCACTATATTTGTGGAGATATGATCTCAGGAATTTGGTCTTTTTGCAGACTCTTGAATTACATTCCAAACAGGTGACCTGGGGAAAATCGTCATAACTTTTTCTCTAAGCATTGGATTAAAATTTTGTAAGAAATTACAGAAAGAGAATAGACTGTACTTTATTCTATATATTTTTCAGAGCTAAAGGTCGAAACAGTGACTCTTGGCACGTCGTACAAGTTCGCTCTACTGAACTAGTCTATAATCAAGTCATTGTGGGAGATTTCGCATAACTCTTCCTTGGAGAATCCAATTTGGATTAGACTGGCGGCATTGGAAAGAGGACATAGAGGGCTACCAAAGATCGTAATTTCAGAAATGGATGTTTTGAAAGTATAGAGATACATGAGAGGAAATATCGAGCTCCTACAAAGAAAAAAAAGGTGTGTAGATTCTTTTAAATTTTTGCTTAAGATTGGTTTGAAAATTTATTTTGAAGGAATTCAAAGGGCTAGTAGAGAATTATTATCGGTAATTGATGCCCCGAGGAAAGAAAATGCAAACACCTAGTAAGGAAGCTGAAAGCTCTAGCATGACTCATGAAGAAGAGGAGGAAATGCTATATGATATATCAAAATTACAAGACCAAGTGCAAAAAATGTCAGCCTCACAAAAGCTAACAGAAGCTAAGATAAATGGCATGGAATCTAAGAGAAAGGGCATGGAAGCTAAGATGGATGATTGGAAGACAAATTTGAAGACAAACATGGGCGATTTGAAGACAGATTTGAAGACAGACATGGACGAATTGAAGATAAATATGAATAAGCTGCTACAGGAAATGGTCACTAAGGGTGAAAGGGTAGTAAAGGAAACTCATGATGAGAAAAAAAGAAATGTTAATCATGATTCCATAGACTCTAATGTGGGATCAAAGACCCATCATATTCCAAAAATCGATATGAGGAAGTTTGATGGCAAGGATCCCGCAACATGGATATTACAGATGGAGCAATTTTTCGATCTCAATAATGTGCAAAACACACAAAAGGTACGTATTGCAACTTTATATTTGGGACCAAATCAATTTGTATGGTATCAACGACTTTTCTCTCATAAACAATTTATCACTTGGGCAATTTTTATAGAAGAATTGATAGCACATTATGAGGATACAAAAAGCAACACTTTTTTTAGCCAATTG
>APFE030684246.1:9837-23436 GCA_000404065.3 Pinus taeda | reverse complement strand
GCGCGAGGGAAAAGTAGAACGAAGGATGGAATAGGTGGGTATTTAATTCAACAATACCCATCTGGCACTATGCAATCTACCGAGGGCTATAGGCATTGATTTACCTCATGTTCCTCTAACTTTGGCAACCACTAACTCCATCAAAATCTCTGTTGATTTAATTCCTCACACCAACCTGGCTCCCCTCCTCTCCCTTATCCTCTAGTGGCAAAAGTGAAAGGAAAAGGCATTGTTGTCCAAGGATCATTTCCCAGCAAAAAACCTCAATAAAAGGCTGGTAATTAGTTGAACTCTCCCACAAGTGTAAACCACACCACTAAAGTAGAACCTTTTGAGGAAGAGACCATTTCCTATCGCTGCTTTATCATCGAAGAAAACATATAAAACGGTACACCTAGAAATGTTGGAGTAGGCGAAGAAGACCACAACAAAGCACAAAAACACCAAACAGTTCTAGATGGAAGCAAACACATTGATGAGGTCTCCTAATATGCTTTATTTGAAAAAGTATTTCTTTAGATTATTATATTGTTTAAGTTTCTATGGTCACACTAGTAGGTATCCTTTTTTCAGCGTCTTTGCTCAGTTTTATATGTCCTATCTACATTTTTGTATGGCCCATCATTCCAACCATATATTTGCTCATACTAAAGGACCAACTGGTTTCCATTTCACAAGAGATGATCGATCCCTATCTCTTTTCAATCCATAATTAGCACTTTGCGTAATTCTCCTCATCTCAACTATACCTTTAGAGTTCTTCTCACAACGTACTCTATGTAAATTATTTTTGGTAATATAATGTTTCCTACTTGCCTACAAAAAAAAAACAATATTGTTAAAATATCATATTAATAAAACACTTCTAATAATACCATTAGTAATATTAATAAATTTATCATGTTACATTAATAAATCAAATATATTATTAAAAAATTTAAGAATATTAACAACATTAATAATATTAAACAAAAATATTAGTAAACTTAATGATTCACTTATTGAGCCGAGAGGCTCATTGTACAACAAGTGTGAAGGCGATATGTAACTATGTCAATGTGTGTTCCTTTTAAAATGAAAATAAAATATTCTCTAAATAGAAAAACAATGTGAGCTATAATAAAAGGGAAAAAAGTATATGTTATCCGTGTTTAATTAGTTTTCCATATGAAAGAATATAGTTTCATGTGAACTAATTAGAATTAAAAAAAATTGTGGGAGTAAGATGCTTAAACCTTACACTTTTTAAAAATATTTTAACACATGATTTAAAAAAAAAAAACTATTTGAAGATCTACATTAACTAATTTTTGTTGACATCAACTTTATATATCACTATATATAGAAAAAAGTGTTAAAAGAAATTATTTGAATGTTGTATACAACAGAATATCCAATGTGGTTTACTAATAAAATATTTTAATATGAATTAAAAATATATTAATAACCAAGACAACCATTTTAATCTGGCCTAATAAAATCACTCATTTCACATGTTATGTTTAAAATATTTTACATATTGTTTTAAAAAATAATGAATATCTTATAAATTTATTGAAAAAGATAGGTATTTTTTTGGTTAAAACATTTGTGGCGGTCTATGCGTTTTAAAGTTTAACACTTTTTTAGGTATATGCTTGTATGTCAAAATCTAACAAAGATTTTTTGGAATCACAAGTTTAAGTAATGTAATCTCTATAGCATTCAAAAATAAAATTTAAAGAATGAAAATTTACACATTATTTTTTGCACTCTAAACTAAGTTTGCATGTGAACTAATTTGATCCCTCGAAGCTCATGCTAGAACCCTACTTAAGATGGATCTATGCTGGTTTTATTATAATAATTTTTTATTAATGTTAAGCATAACATTAAAATTATTATTAGTATTGATGTTATTAACAACATTTAATAATGACATTAATATTACCAATAATACAATTATTATTAGCATTAACAATGCTAAGTTATTAACAATGATATATTAATTATAACATAAATACACTATTGATATGATTAATGTAATAATATTATTATACGTAACCTGTCATGTTATTATTACATCTAGTAATTCATTTTACTTTAATGTAATAATGTTTTTATACTATATAATGCTGTTGTTAATGTTATTAAATATATTAGTGGTATTATTAATATTACTATTATTTATAACATTTAGGTCATAGTGTTAACATTAATAATCATAATGTTGATGATGATATTGTTATCAATACATATAAGTAATGAGGAAGGAAATTAATACTAACAAACCATCATCATTATCACTAATATTAATAATAAGATTAACAATGTTCTATTATTAATATCTATTTATTAATTATAACACACACATATACACTTAATATTTTTAATATAATAATATTTATGTAAGGATCATAATGTTATTATTAATGTTAATATCATTAACAATAATAATGTTAGTACAAATAAACTTAAAAGTGTTATATTTCCTTAATACTCAATAAATTTATTTGTAATTTTCCAAGGGTAAAAATCTAGAAATATAAACAACAAATGTTCTAGAAGCTTAAATCACACATGCACTGAGTTTTCTAACATCCACAACAAAAGATAAATTAGAAGGCAAAGACGTCAATACATAAAAACACAAGATATACCTAGGACACCCCAACTCCGGGAAACCTGCAACGTTGTGTGTATTCTATTATTCTAATCTACCACAAAGGATTTTCATCTAAGAATTACAAGGCAAAAATTCCTAGTTTACAAGAAGTAAAATACTCATCCACTCTTTAGCTAAATCGATTCCCTTCGTGCCTATTGGATCTACAAAATTCCTGCACAAACCAACAATTTGATCCACACATGCAAGCACACTTTCTCTCTCCTACATGCACGTGTGAATGGACCTTTGCATTTAGCTGTAGATGCTTGAATATCACTCGATTTATTCTTCTCAAATGTTGAGGTCTACAATCTGCCAAAACCCTCACTCTTCCTCTACTTCTCTTTCACACCTACTTGTGCTCAACTGAATTGCCACCAACACCCATGCACCTATGTCGCAACTATCTAATCTCACTTCCTGAGTCATGCCCTCATTTTCTAGTAAATGTTGTTGTTGTATCAAACTTAAAATCTCTGCAAATGTTGCTAGGTGGTCCTTCTTGTACCCTTTCGTCCACTTCTATCCTTTCATTCCACAAATGAAAGTTAGATGCATCATTAAATTGGTCTTCAGATATGAGACCCAGATATACAATACTGCCAAATTACATTGTTAAATACAAATCACACTAGTCGATTCAATGCACACTACTCAAAACCCTAACAACTAAATCGATGTGATAACTTGCTTGCTCTGAATCACATAATTTTCTCTTGAAGATAAAATATGTTCATGTTCCTCAATCAAAAACTAAGCTCTCATACCATGTTAGATTTCGCTAAAACTCGGTGAACTCATTTGTAATTTTCTAGAGGAAAAAACCAAGAGATATAACCTACTAATATCATGGAAACTTAAATCACAAACACACTGAGCTTTATAACATGCATAATGGAAGATAAATCATAAGGCAAATGTGACAACACATAACACAAGATATACCCAGGGAACACCAACTCTCGGGAGAACCTGCAACATTATGTGTATTTTATTATTCTTCTGTAATAAAAATTTTTCTTTAGATAATGACAACAAGGGAAAAATTTCCAGTATGTCATAAGTGAAATACTCATCTATTCTCCAGCTAAATCGATTCCTTTCCTATGCACTAGATTTGTGAAATTCCTACACAAACCAACAATTCAACCAACCTTAATCGTTTCTCTTGGAAAGAAATAAAAGCATCATTTTCAACCATATTCAATCATAGGCGTTATATTCAACATTCCAAAGTCAACAAGGGAATAGACGTTAATATAGTCATTAAATTTAATATGTAACCTAAATAACGATTTGTGTTTATGTGATTATAGATAATTGAAAACCATTCGAGACCTACAAAAGTGTTCTTCAGCCATGGCATTGGGAATAATTCCCTTGAGTCACTGGTCATAGCTTAAATGAGTGATTAACATAGTAGTTAAGCTACTCTTCGGTATTGTATTTAAATTTTTTACACCACGACAATGGAGTTTTTGTGAGCTTTGCATCTTTTTTTTACATATGTACTATATAAGGTCAGACATTTGTAATTACAATTTATTGGAATTTCAAAATAAGGAGTAATTAGAATCGTATTTTTCAAATTGTCATTTTATCATTTAATGTGTGTTGAAAATCAATGTACCATAAAATTTCTAGCTTTGATTGCGTGTTAATATTTTTTATTAATTTTATTTAAATTCTGGTAAATAATTATATGAAAAATGTAATTTTGAATTATTGAAACTGTATGATTTTAATTAAAGAGAAGTTTTTGAAACAAAATTTAAAATATAAAAGTTAATTATTTAAGTTTTAAAAATTACAACTTTATCTATTATTATATAACATTCTAATAATTTTCCAAATTTCTTCTCTATTTAATTATTAATTATAAGAAAAATAAATAATTATGGACCCTCTATTGGAAATTCACACATTAATCCTTTTCTTAATTATAGATTCCAAATAGATGATTGGTATTGAAAGATGTTGACATATTCTCGTAATGTCCTGTAGATGGATTCATGGATTTTCAAATAATAACTTCCTTGTATATCTAAATATTATGCTTAAGCAATGTTTAAATTAAATATTAACTAAGTATAATGTAGATTAATGAAAATTAGATTTACATACATTGAAAAAATACCTTGTAAAAGGTACACATCTTTGTGACCTCACATTGAAAAAGGTGCATATGGTTATGAAATGTTTGGCCATTTATCAAATGCCTATAAGTTGATGCACATTCCTCATTTCCCCATGGTAGTTCATTCACACTCTTCACTGTAATGTGTAGTAGAGTAACTACCTAGGGTTCCACCTTTGTTAGTCTCCTTGAAGAAAGAAAAGATTTTCTTTATTCATCCACCTTAATGTTTTGTTTCATTTATGTATTTAATATGGTCGTTTTTTAATAAATGGTATTGTTTACTATACTATATTTTTATAAAGACTTACCATGATTAACAATTAATGAGAATTATGAAACACCTATTCTCATTCACCTCTACTCGTCCTGGCGTCATGGTTATTAGCGTGGTTCCTAGACTTCCAAAACACACTCATATTAGCATTCTCATCCCTTGGTAGCATAAACAAATCCAAAAAAATTGAAAACCCATTCATGCCCCTTCATCAAAGCCTTGAATTCATTACTCTGTTTCAAATTCAATTCCTCTTTCACATATTCAGGTTCTTGGAGCATGATTTTAGATTTGGGTGGAGAACGCTAAGGTTTCTAGCATTGGAAACTCTAGCATTTATGGCTAGGGCTTGAGAAGTGGAGCAGTTGGTTAACTTCTCCATAAGAAAGCTTCAACATTATTGACTCGGGCAGTACCCATAATTTTATTGATTGTAAGTTAGCCAATGAATTAAATTTCTTCCTATATCTAGCACCATAGTGTCAATTGATGGTTGCAAGTGGAGGAAGAATAAATTGCTCTAGAAAGTGCCATAATATCAAGCCATCCATTGGAGAATATGTATTGAGTAGCCCAATGCTTTCCATTCCAATGGGTGGTACTGATGTTTTATTAGGAGTCCAATGGCTACAATCTTTGGGTACAATAGCTTTTAATTTTCAGGAACTTTTCTTGAAATTTTTTTGGGAAGGAAAGAAAGTTGAATTGAGAGGTATTGAAGGAAAACCTGGAAAGATAATCAACTCTAGCAACATGACAAAGCTTCTAAATAAAGAACAACGGGGTGTAATTGCACAATTATGTTTACTAGAGGATCCCACATAGAAATCATGTATTTCTCCATATCTCCAAAACGTTTTGGACAATCATTCCAAGGTATTTGAGACTCTCAAAGGCCTCCCACCTATTGGTGATCATGATCATGCTATTCATTTGATTCCACCAAGTGTTCCTCCAAACATCAGCCCTTACATATATCCATATTCCCAAAGGAGTGGGAACTCATTCAAAATTTGCAGAAGATTACAAGAACTTGACAAGGAAGGAAAAATCATATTGGAACCTGAAGCAGTCACAGAAGCGAGAAATTGAAAACTACGAAATAGATCAATTTCAGAGTATCTCATGAAGTGGAAGAACTTACCCTTTGAAGATTCCACATGGGAGGACAAGAATTTATATAGAAGCATCAAGAATTACTCAAGCATTGAAGACAACACTTTTTGAAGGAAAGGGGCATGTTAGGTCTCTATACTACTAGTGTAACCCCTTATTGTTATTAGTACAACCCCCTTATTATATTGTTGTGCGCATGTATTCCCCATACTGTTATTATTTTGCCCCATAGAAGCCCACTATTGTTATTATTGTGCGCTTACATTATTATTGTTATGTCGGCTCTGATTATATTATGACAACTTAGACACTTATATATAGAAAGGAGCTCTTTTCATTTGTATCATTCAAGAATTGTTTATTTGTGTAATGTAAAGGAGGTTGCCCCCTCGAAGAGGCTGGATTCTAAGGCGTTGATCTATCTTTTCTATCTTTTTGTGAACTAGTTTCATAACATTATATCTCATTTGCATATAAAGATTCACTTTAAATGGTTAAATATATTGTTAATGGGCTTACACATAGTTAGTTAAATAAAGAATATCAATTTAAGAGATAATTACATTAGCTCGTTAATAAAATAATATCAATTTAGAAGATAATTAGCTTAGCTTATCCCTTGATCATCCTTTGAAGCACATCCTAAGTGCATAGAAGCTCATATTGGAACTCATATCCCATAACGAATTTTTATATAAGGCATGTTTTGTATTTTGCAATTTTATTTCTCACTCATGGTCTATTGGAACCTCATCTACGACCAAAAGACTTTATGTTCTTCCCATAGTAATTTCTAAGGCCTTGAGAGCAATCACCACTATACAGTTATATGAGCAATAATATTTAACTTAAATTATGAATATCCCTTTTAAAAATCCCATAAAATCCCATGAGATAACTCAAGACTCTACTAATGACTTATAAGTCTTAGAAACTTCACCTCAAGTTTATTTCCCAAATTTTCTTTGTTTTACCATAGTTAAAATCCCCAATCCCCAAAACCTATCCCTCTTATGAAAAAACTCTTAAAAAAACACAATATTTTTAGAGATTAAATATCTTTAAAAAAATTATATAAAATTTAACTTTTCTATCCTTCTACAAAAAACTCTTTAAAAAAACCCCATATTATTATTAGAGATTAAATATCGTACCAAAAAAATTATATATATATATAACTAAATATCGTACTAAAAAATTATATGTAAATTTAACTTTATTACCATAATTTATACTTTATCTTTTACTATTTCAAATATGAACTATTTTTTTTAATTAAAACGTGTAACATAAATTTCTTAAAGGCCTTTCCAATGAGGTAATAAACTACTTGTATATTGGAATGTGCATACTTTATTTGTCCATGCGCATTTCTAAAGCATGATTACTTTCCCATCGGTTTAATCACTATGTTAAACTATGTTTACCTAAAAAGCTTTATTTCTGTGTATAATGGACCGGTTATTCTGATTCAGATTCAGTTAACTTGGGGTTATGAATGAGGTTAATAAATTTATTAATTATTAATATTCATTACTTCACAATGTCACATTGCTCCATCCAATTAAACGTACCTTCCTCGTCATCATTCACTTTCTGATAAGCAAAGGCTATGTGGTCGCCGCAGCCACTCTGGAAACTGCACGAACGTGTTGTCCATTCGGTTGACAATGTCCAACTAGCGCACCTCCGATCAAACACACCTTCCTCGTCGGTCTTATCTATTGGATAGGCGCACCGGCCATTTGGAAACCGCGCACGCGTGAACTCTGTTTTCACACGGTATAGCGTGTTTAATATTCAACCCTGGCTATATATATACCGGACTAATTCCCTACCATTCCTTCATGTAATCTAATCTGCTCAGCAATTTGAGTATTCTAAGCGGGTAAAAGTCATTGTCTGCATTTCCTTACATTGCATCGGGATCTAATTATTCAAACCGTATTCTAAGTGGTTTTTGAATTTCCTTTCATACCGTTGTAATTGAAATCAATTTCGGAAAGGATGTCTGAGAATAAACACCATCACTTCCACCATCACAAGAACCAGAACGCCGACTCGGAGGCGACGCCGTACGAGAAAGCGATGAAGGAGGAGAAGCACGAGAAGCGAATGGAGCATTTAGGTGAACTGGGAGCAGTCGCTGCTGGAACGTTTGCACTGGTACTATATATATATATATCTCTTATTCTGTAATTTTTAGTAAGTTGATAAACTAAATCAGCTTTATAGAGTTTACGTATACAATTATAGGATTACTAATTCTCTCATTGGGTATGCAGTACGGAAAACATAAAGCAAAGAAGGATACAGAGAACGCGCACAGGCACAAGATTGAGGAGGAGATTGCAGCAACAGCTGCAGTGGGAGCTGGGGGCTATGCCTTCCACGAGCATTACAAAAAGAAGGCAGCCAAAAAGGAAGTAAAAGATCACCATTTCTAGCCACCTGCGCCCCGTACCTATGCTTTAAAACGGTTTTCATTCTTTCGCTGAAAAAGTCATCCGTCATGTTGACACTGGCTTCAGCTTTATTCCTTCATTGTATCTCTTTATGATCCTAATAAGCATTTTAACGTAAATACTTTATAGTATTGTGATGCTGTTATTGTTATTACTATTTGTATGGTGATTGTTAGTCCACCAACACCTCAATTCCAATTCCATACCTGCAAAATTGTCATAGCTTAAAAGAGTGATTTAACATACTAGTCAACCTAATTATACCATTGGGAATGAAAGATACCTCTTAATATCCTTCGACTTTAGAAAAATAGTTTTTCTTGTGTATCTAAATGCACTTATAATTAAAAACTGAATGTGTCTTTTATAATTGACTATACATGTATAATGATGAAAATTAGATTCCACTACTTTAAAAAAAAAACTTTATAAAAAGTACATATCTTCAAAACTTGATTTTGCAAATGGATTTATAAAATGCTTGGCCATTTATCAAATGCCTAGATGTTCATTCGCATTCCCCACTTCCCCATGACAAGTGGCTTAGCTGTTATGAATGTGGACCACTGAAATGCCCTCTCGTTCTCATTCCCATTCTCCTCCCTCTTGGAATAAAAAAATCCAAAAAATATGATATCCCATTTATGCCCCATCATCAAAGCCCTTAATTCACTAATCTATTTCAACTTCAATTCTTCAATTCTTCCTTTACATGTTTGGCTTCCTGGAGTAAGATTTGGGTAGAGAATATTTGGGTTTTTAGACCGGATAACTTTAGCATTTATGGTGATGGTTTGGGAAGAGCTTCTGCTTGGGACTAAGAGTGGTGGAACTTCTGTTAAGTGGTGGAACTTTAGGTAAGATCCAATGATACCAATGGAATGATTATGGTGACAACAATGAAATAATTCTCGTTAATTTTGGGATTTTGTAACAACAATTGAATGATTTCATATTGTGCTATTAATAAGGTTTTGTGTCACTCTTATTTTTCTTTTTTTTTAACAATTGTGTCATTTTTTTAACTTAAGAGAGGATGATTTTCTAGAAATCATCTCTCCTTTCTAATCCATCCCATGGATTTGTTTCATTTTAAATAATGTGCTAGCCTAAGAGCCTAAGATTTTAGAATAATTTGATTTTTGATGTTGCACATAAAATAAGTTGTGAAATATAATTGGCTTGCAAATCAACCACAATTGGAAATAGGGAATTACATCAACCTGGACATGACTATAAGCAAGGAATTAAACCAACTTATTTGGATAAGACAATAAGTATAATTAGTACTCCAATAAACTCACTAACCACTTATCACTTAATAAAAAAATAAACCTTCACCACTCATCCAAGAAGCTTGCTTTTTGCCATCACTAGAGCTCAAGACTACAAATATCAAGATGTGTACAATGTAGCTAGCAATAAACTAAGAAATAGAGCCTGTTCCTTTGTAATCATATTCCATAACTAATAACTTAGTTGATAATGGTATGTGCTTACTTCATTGACTATATTCTTGATAAGAAATAAGTAATGTTGAAGCTTGCTTATGGATTTGACATGGGTTGTTGAATTGATTGACAATATTCTTGATATGTAATAATTAATGTTGAAGCTTACTTGTACATTTAATGAGGGTTGTTGAATTTCACTATTGCAGCTTCTTTTCTCTTAAATTTAATTTCTTCATTTTGTCCTTTCAAAAATCAATACACACTTAAATCTCGGAAAAACAACTTGCTAAAGAAACACAATTCATAGAGATTTAGATTTCAATACAAATAAGTACAATTTATAAACATAAATTTTTAATAGTGTTTGGATTAATTTTTATTTGAAAAAATAAATAAATAATTAATATTAAATATATATTAAATTCTCATGTTGAGAAAATTTCTAAATTAGTATATTTAAATAACAATAATTTATATAAAAAATTAAATGAGATATATTTTAATATTAAAAATTCTAAGATTTCGTAACATTTCCTCTTAAGGTTATATATAAGTGTTATTTTTTTTTAGGTAATTACATTATGAGCAGTTGTTTGTGCTACCATGCTTGAAATGCCCAAATAGAAGTGCTTCAGCAACTCGCAAGTTCTAAGCTTTATTCTTACTTTATTTCAACAATTTGCTTCCATCTTTTGTCTCTTTGACTCTTCTGCGTTTTTCCATAGTTGTATTCAACTTTTGGATTATTCTTACTCTATTTCAAAAAAATTCTTCCATTTTCTGTCTCTTTGGCTCTTGTGTGTTTTTCAGTAGTTGTATTCAACCTTTTTATTCCAACTTTGCCCTATCAAATGTCTTTGATTCGCATCTTCCTCTACAAAGGTTAGTGGTTAGGCATGGGCATGGATAAAGGCAATAAAAATCATTAAATGTGGTTATGATTAAATGTGGTTCTTTGTTGGCTGCCTTTAGAAGTTTCATTGTTGAAGAAATGCAAAGAAATGCTACCATTAGCGGTTTTCCCTGCATCAAGTTTTTAAGTGGTTAAATGTGGTTATTTGGTGGCTCCCTTATGCAGTTCGTTGTTGAAGAAGTGAAAATAACTATGAGGGTTTTCTTGCATCAAGGTTTAGGTTTTAAATGCTAAATGCTAAAATATTAAGATTTTATTTGATGTATTATTTATTTTAGGTTTAAAATAATTGTTAATATTTAAAATAAAGTTGATATAATATTATTGTTGTATTACAATTTTTTATTTTAATATTACAAAATTATTTTTAGTATTTAGTTATATTATTAATAATATAAGTAATGTTATTGGTATTAATGTTAATAATATTATTGTTCATGAGTTTTGGATAGACGGAAATTTGATGCTATGTTAAGGCACTCTTTGATGTGAAGTTAATAGTTTAATCCCCTGGCTCAATTAGGATGATATATTGGTAATGATGAAGACGTAGTCCTGCGAAGCTTACAAAGAAAACATTAATAATATTTGTAACTCCTTGATTGGGATGCTATTTTGGTTTATGACTTTTGTTAGGTCTTGCAAGACAACAATCACGCCTGTAATCAATAAAGTGATGATGTTGTAGCCATGCACCGAACAATTCCTCCAAGTGAGATATGTCTCAATTAATTTAGGTTCTGTGGAACATTCCCCTCGAAATCATCTTGATATACTTAAATTGGATCTCATGATCCCATTAATTCGTATGTCTCAGTCCCTTTATTTCCTCCTCCATTCCATCTTCCAGGAGGTAGGTGTTAACAAAAGTAGTGAAAACATTGTTTTCTCTTACAAAAATATCAGAAGCCAGCACTTTCGATTCAATGACTCTCATATATGAAATATGGTTACAGAAAGGGGTAGAGAGACGTGAAGGCTGAGGATGAGGGAGTTCACCCCACTCTGCCTAGCACGATGAAATTGTAGAATTGTTTGACCCCGATATACCAACCTACATATGCATCGTGGTGACTTCCATGGAGGCTGAGTGTAGATGTTTAGGTGATGGTCATTGGGAAGTTCAAATTTTTTTAGTGCACCATCTTCAAACCTTGGAGGGCGCGAGGGAAAAGTAGAACGAAGGATGGAATAGGTGGGTATTTAATTCAACAATACCCATCTGGCACTATGCAATCTACCGAGGGCTATAGGCATTGATTTACCTCATGTTCCTCTAACTTTGGCAACCACTAACTCCATCAAAATATATGTTGATTTAATTCCTCACACCAACCTCGCTCCCCTCCTCTCCCTTATCCTCTGGTGGCAAAAGTGAAAGGAAAAGGCATTGTTGTCCACCGATCATTTCCCAGCAAAAAACCTCAATAAAAGGCTGGTAATTAGTTGAACTCTCCCACAAGTGTAAACCGCACCACTAAAGCATAACCTTTTGAGGAAGAGACCATTTCCTATCGCTGCTTTATCATCGAAGAAACGTATAAAACGGTACACCTAGAAATGTTGGAGTAGGTGAAGAAGACCACAACAAAGCACAAAAACACCAAACAGTTCCAGAGGGAAGCAAACACATTGATGAGGTCTCCCAATATGCTTTATTTGAAAAAGTATTTCTTTAGATTGTTATGTTGTTTAAGTTTCTATGGTCACACTAGTAGGTATCCTTTTTGTAGGGTCTTTGTTTAGTTTTATATGTCCTATCTACATTTTTGTATGGCCCATGATTCCAACCATATATTTGCTCATACTAAAGGACCAACTGGTTTCCATTTCACAAGAGATGATGGATCCCTATCTCTTTTCAATCGAGAATTAGCACTTTGCATACTTCTCCTCATCTCAACTATACCTTTAGAGTTCTTCTCACAATGTACTCTATGTAAAATATTTTTGGTAATATAATGTTTCCTACTTGCCTACAAAAAAAAAACAATATTGTTAAAAATATAATATTAATAAAACACTTCTAATAATACCATTAGTAATATTAATAAATTTATCATGTTACATTAATAAATCAAATATATTATTAAAACATTTAAGAATATTAACAACATTAATAATATTAAACAAAAATATTAGTAAACTTAATAATTCACTTATTGAGCTGAGAGGCTCATTGTACAACAAGTGTGAAGGCGATATGTAACTATGTCAATGTGTGTTCCTTTTAAAATGAAAATAAAATATTCTCTAAATAGAAAAACAATGTGAGCTATAATAAAAGGGAAAAAAGTATATGTTATCCGTGTTTAATTAGTTTTCCATATGAACCAATATAATTTCATGTGAACTAATTAGAATTAAAAAAAAATGTGTGAGTAAGATGCTTAAACCTTACACTTTTTAAAAATATTTTAACACATGATTTAAAAAAAAAACTATTTGAAGATCTACATTAACTAATTTTTGTTGACATCAACTTTATATATCACTATATATAGAAAAAAGTGTTAAAAGAAATTATTTGAATGTTGTATACAACAAAATATCCAATGTGGTTTACTAATAAAATATTTTAAAATGAATT
>APFE030684244.1:11078-28140 GCA_000404065.3 Pinus taeda | reverse complement strand
GGGGGAGGCCTCTGAGAGTGTAGCTACTGAGCACAAGGGCCTTGAGATTGAGGGAAGCGAGGTGATAGTGTCAGTGAATTCGCAGCTGTAATGGTAGCTATTTGCCGTGTTTACTTGTGGAAATGTCTAGCTGGAGGGACCTGCTAGTGGGTCTTCTGAGTAATCTAATGGGTCCTCAATAACCATCACAATATTCCCGCACTAGATGCCTTCAGAAACCAAGGTTGCCTGTCGCTGTAGTGACTAGGTAATGGACGGGGTTTTGTCGAGGAGGAGGGTAAGGGTAAAAACTCAGGTAGTAAGAATGGAGGAGAGTCTGTAACGGTGTAAACGTGGGCGTAGGGTGAGTAACGGTGCTTTTGTACGAGCAGGCAGTGAGGAGCAGCAACGTAATTAGATGGTCATAGGCGTTGTGCAGACTGCAGGCTCCGAACAAAACCCTAACCCCATCCTATACGTCGTTTCCTCATCGCAGGCACCTCTCATTCATAATGTTGATTTATACCCTATGAAGGTAACTTATGTAGATATTATTCCCATTATTTGTGATAACACAAGTGTTATTAGCATATCTAAGAATCGTGTCCTACATTCAAAGACTAAGCATATTCCCATCAAGTACCACTTTCTTAAAGAATGGGTTGCAAATTAGGTTGTGAGACTGGAGTATATTCCAAAAAAAGAGTAGGTTGTTGATATATTTACCAAACCCATTTCAAGAGAATGATTTGTGTATTTAATGAAAAAGTTTGGAGTAATTTCTCTCTCCTCTCATGAGTAGATCTTCTCCACATGGAAAGAAAGTAGTTATCCAAATCAGTACAAGGATAACTTAACAATATATATAAGCATAGGGGGACCTGATAGGTCCACAAGAACAGAGTAAACACAAGGGGAGATTAGTTTTATGGGGAGTATCTAAACTCTTTTCTATTGATGTCAAAGGGGGAGTGTGAGAAAATATTACCTAATTGTGGTTATTGATAAGGGGAGAGGAGCTTCTCAAAAACAAAGAGGGAGAATGAAAAAAATAACAAATAGGAAGAGAGCGATGTTTCCATGTTTAAGTAATATTGCATAAATGACCAAAAATGTTTTAATGGTGTTTCCATCAATTCCAAAGGGATATATTGTTAGCGAATTGTTGTCATTAATGTCAAAGGTGGTTTAAGATCAAGGAAGGAGAAAATATTTGTAGACATTTTTTTCTATAGTAGATCTGCTTATATGCTCCTACAAAATGCATGGTTTAATAGTCCTTTAAAATACCTTTCCAATGGTATATGGAACTTAGAAAAACTCATGCAACTTGATGAGAAAAGGAATTTTTAATTTGGGCACTAAAGTCAAGGAAAAGAAGTTCAGGCCTTTCGAGGAGAAACTTTGGTCCGCTGCTAAATTAGCCGAACCTTGGACTAGTCTGGAAAAATCTAGGAGTGTGAGTCTTTCACTGCATGAGCATTGGTGCATAGCAATAGATCTAGACTCTAAAATAATCTAGACTCATTTGGATATTCGATCCATTTGGGGGTGTATGTGAAGAAAAGTCTTGAAACTAGACTTTTCATATAAAATCCAATATTTTAAGGTTCCTTTGTATTTGAGCATCTACCCCTAAATAAATTTTACAAAGGAAAAACATGAATTTCACCTGAATCCATATTTCCTCACCATACAGGTTGATGACATGGCAAGATGACAAAGCTAGTGAGGCTGCAAACATGTGGAACACATTGAACCAGTCTAATGATGTGGCATTACGACAATGTGACACATGGCAGTCGGTTTTGGCATTTTTAGGTGGCCAAGTGGGCCAATTGGTATGACATGTGGCACCATTCAAAGGCCACCATGTGGCATGATGATGAAATCATGATGTAAGCATGAGGATGTGGCACAATATCGAGATTTTCATTGGGTGAACCTATTTGTGAGCAATTTTACATGTTAATACATTTTGGAAAATGGTGTATGACTAGGTAGTGGGCTCAAAATAGGGCTTAGGGCCCATAGATCATCTAACTATCCAGATATCCAAGTCTATGGACCATTTGCAAATGTCAAAGCACAAAAAAGCCCACACTAGATCGTTCAACACTTAATGATCTAACACGCAATTTTGCAGTCCTGGGCACATAAATGCATAGGTGAAAAATATTAGGGCATAAGAATATTTTAACTCTTAGCCCCATCCATGCTTAATTCATTATTTTTTAGGATGCAATCTCATGCAAAAAGATAACAGAAGCTTAAGAGTGCAACACATATTGGAAATTTTGTGTTCCAACACCAAAACTAAAACAAGTTGATAGACTATGAATTGGAACAAGTGAGTTGCATACTAAAGAATCGATCTAGTAGAGTTAAACTGAGAAAAACTCTTAAAATTTAAATAGAGATAAATGGTCAGATTGACATGTAGAATCAACAGAGAACCTGAAGTTGAAATAGAGTTGAACAAACAATGCAAGCTGAAGAAAAAATAATCAAAACATCAGTTACTTTAATGAATAGAACTAAGTAAAACTAGTTGTTAAACCCAGAACTAGAAAATCAACCAAATAAATAAGAAACTCTAAATCTATATAACTAGCATCAGTATTGCATCAAAGAATGTATTTGAATCAGAGCTTTTTTTAGAATTGATTATTTTCAGAGAGAGTAGTGAATAGGTGATTGAGTGAGTAGAATAAATAATTTAGCTATGACAAAGAAGCCTTTATGATATGAGTTTGAAAATGATATGAAAGAAGGATCTGAAGGGTTGTGAAAGTAGGTGCTTTCATAAATATGGATTTGTTGCTTCCTTTTAGTTGGTGCTGATAAAATAGGGAGTTTTTACTTCCTTCAGGTGGGTGCCTATTGCCTAAGAAATCAAAAAGTTAGTTCTTATAGAAAGAAATAAGGTTGAATCCTTCATTAGGTTGTAGTCTACACAAAACAATTCATGTATTTGAAGTTGGAGCTTTATTTTGCATCATAATAACAAAGAGTTTGTGTTTTTTCGAGTTGGGTTTCCATGTTAGTGTCTTGTGCCCATATTTATTAGTTTGGTGTGTTTTTATTCATTATTGTGTTTCTAAACATTTTTTTTACTTTGATCAAATAATTTTCAAATTGTTAAAATATTAATTCACCCCCCCCCACACCTCTTAGTATTTTCCTAGTTTCTAAGAGCATCATGAAGTTTGACAAGTTGGTCATATATGGTATGTAGATACACTCCTACTTCTATTGGATCATATTTTGTCACCTCTAACTTATCTAATGAATGAAGATACAGGGGTTGGTGAATCCTATATAATATAAATGCAATATGGAGGGTGGGGACAAGATCAGTGAGCACAATGGAGAAACCTAGATGACAAAATCGACATTCCATGGCTCCTCACCTTCTACATCGTTGAATTTGACTTCCACCAATAACACTACCTCAGACTGACATTACCATGGATAAGAGATAGTTTTAACATAAATTTTTTAGTGCTATTGTAAGTCTATTCCAACCTAAGGAGGGTCTTCATGAAGAATTCAACATAAGCTTCATAAGAAAATGTTGCCCCTAGTGTTGTTTTTGGGGAGTAAGGGCCAGTTTAGGGTTGAAGGATAGTAGATGTGGAGGTGATTACAAGTGAGTTGAATTTTAGTTTAAATGTAGTGAATATGGTTTCTCGGGTAGGGAAAATTCTAGTTTCAACATTTATCAAGGGTTTTAATTCTCCCCTAATCAAGCAAACTAGTAATAATGCTATCAACAAATGAGGAGCTTTGTCATTATGTAAGGGTCTTTTCATTCTAAGAAGAAATATACAATGAAAAAACCTACACCATCCCTATTGTCAACTATTACTAGGTACCTCATGGATATCCCTACCCACCTACCCTACACTTTGTGAGTTAGTGAGAAAGAATAGGAACTAGTGGGTCTCATCAAGTGTTTCTTTGATGTAGTTCACTAAGTCAATTTTTTGTAGGGATGGATCTTGCAACCATCGCGATGCTACATCCTACAACTAAAAATACAAGGTTTGGTTATACTACTAATATATAACCCTAGATCCCATAGTAACACACACATAGGGACGAGTCTTCCACAGACATAGGTCAGCTTACTCAACCAAGTTGTGTAGTAATGCTTGTCCAAAACTGTAAATTAGTGAATGACCTATTCAGGCACTTGAATTGAACTAAGAAATAAATGAATGAGTAGCTTAATATTTTTTTCAATGTCTCATGTGACTAAAGTACATGTAATATTGAAAAATAAAGAAAACCAACAAGAAAACAAGAATGATACCAACAAATCAGGAAGGACGGGCCTAGTGCTACCTGTCCTCATCGCTTCTCGTAAGTGAACATCTCAAAGGAACCAATATGGCCTTACTTGTCTTTCTTTTTTTCTGTAGATTTACCTAGTCCTAAGGGGCTTCCTTAGTTACATTTTTTTTGGTACAAGTTTCATAAGAAAAATTCAAGCATAGACATTGAAATAAATACAATTCACTTAGATTTACAAAGTGATAATTAGATTCCACGACCATTTAGACCCCATATCTGCTAACAATTATGTAAATACATACATAAAGGAATATTAAAGTAGAGAGGTGAAGCAAGCCTATATAAATTCCCATGATTGATCTTAGCAATAAAAATCTAAAGGATGTATGCACAAAACTAAGAGAATGAATGTGTTACAAGGTTATTACATACATTAAGGAATATATTTAGATACATTCAAACATGGGCTTCCTAAAGCATATATACAACTAGTGAATGAATGTGTTGCAAGGTTCTTGCATACATTAAGGAATAGATTTAGACTGATTTGAACATGGATGTCCTGAAATAAATATCCAACTAGAGAATGAATTTGTTGCAAGGTTCTTACATACATTAAAGAATAGATTTAGATCCATTTGAACATGGATGTCCTAAAATAAATAGTCAAGTAGTTGTGTCATGCTCAAACACAATATTGAGTCAAGTTTTAAAATCTAGGGAGTTCTTTATGTTGAGTAGGTGCCAGAGGCAAGGAGCATCATCCCTATTTTTTTGTGGACTCTCTTAGCTACATAGGTAAGGTAGTGGAGAGAACTAAAACCGTAACAAATAAATCTCACAAATAGAAATAGCATCTAGTTGAGAGGGAAATTTTTAAAAATAATCTCGAAAAGTATTTAGATTAAGGCTCCTCAAGCAAATTGCTATAACATTAAACAATAGGGAACATTTCTCAATCCATGAAAGGAATTAGTGAGAGTATAATAATAATCTAGAATAATATTTAGATTTTACATTTAGAAGTAGCAATAGGTTTGACAACATATTTTCTTATTTAGAGATTCACATTATTTATAGATTTATAAAGGTTCTACAAGTTGACAAAATTAGAATAATTTTAAAAGAATATTATATTTTCAAATGTATATAGTTTAAATACTAAAAATATACAACTAATCTAATAAAATGTAACTAATCCCTTAAGAAAATGTTATTTAACGGGGTGTGGGGGTGTGCCTTTCTCGAGGGGCACATCAGACACCAATGCTTCCATCTTCTATATCAAATTATCTCATTTAATAATAGCTAACGTGGATTGACCTTAGCTAATTAATAATCATAATTTGCTTTCATCATAATGAACTTTAGTGGCATCATACTAGTAACATTATGTCTAAGGAAACACAATGAATATATTTCCCTATTAAAGCAGACATGCTTGGAACCAAATTTTACTATGACCAATGCATTAAAAAATTATAGCTCATCCATCAACGAAACTCAAATATTTCATTCTAATATTGTATATGTGGCCCTCCCTAATAATATGGAAGCAAGGCAAATAGTTTAGCCAAAATACCTATTTATATTCCATTCTAAACTTACAAACAAGTCACCACATAGAATATAAAAATGTGTAAGTGTTTCGAGCTAAGCCACTTGCTTATATCTTTTCCATCTTAAACTTGAAAATAGTTCATTGCATGGAACTTAGTTATATCATTTTGCAATAAAATAATCCAAACTTATAATAGTAACATTCCACCAAAAAAATACTACATGAATAAACCATTACATATATTTGCAATCTTGAAAATGTCTAAATTGAATAAGTTTATGTGTAGGGTGCAATTGTATTAAACTTGCATGGACTAAAATCTTTTTTTCTTAAATGTCACCCATCTTTTATGTAGAGACCAAATTGACCATGAGAAATCCACACCAATTTTACAATTTGGAACAAATGCATGCACATTTGGAACAATTTTATCTAATAAGAAGAATTATTAGAATGTGCATGTTCCCGTGGAAATGACAACAAACTATGAAAATGAGAAACAATAATGGAAAGAGATCTTAGTAAAATACCATGAAAGTGTTCAATCCTTATTTTTCCATGGGCTTTATATTCTTGCAGTCATTCCATATATGATAATAATCATCAATGAGATAATATATAGTATAAAAACCCTTATTTCAAGCCTAAGAAGTTTTGAAAAGGATATGAAGAATACCTTTTTTTCATATGTTTTTAAATAAGTAAATACTTACCCACATGGGGTGAACATAAGGAAAGAAGGACAAGGAGGGGTAGGATGTCGATATCCCACAAAGTTAGGCCATGTGCCATCCTTAACCCAACCCATGACATGTAATACTATGGGTCCTCCATTATGACCACGCCCTATTCGTTTGTTGATTAATGTGGCTTTCAAAATAATTATATGGGGAAATGATAAAATTATGTGGTTAGTCCGTTGATTTTGGTTGTGAGGAATGTTTATTACAATAGGTTCAGCCCTTGCGTGCTCTAAAGTGCAGCTTTTCTCTCTCTATATAAATTCAAGATCTCCCCCTTATGAATTCAATTGGATTGCAAAGGTGTTCTCCCTTTTCCAATGACTCTTCTACCTAGACATAGAGGGTTCCATCCTGCGTGGAGGTTATAAATAGAGAGGTTTCTTAGGATTTTTTCAACTCCTCCCCCACATCAAGGAATGTGATAAGGGGACTAGAACCTCTATGAATTCAATTGGATTGCAAAAGTGTTCTCCCTTTTCCAATGACTCTTCTACCTAGACATAGAGGGTTCCATCCTGTGTGGAGGCTATAAATAGAGAGGTTTCTTAGAATTTTTTCAACTCCTCCCCCACATCAAGGAATGTGATAAGGGGACTAGAAGCTAAGAAACAATAACACTACAAACATTCTTTCACATATTTTAACTAGACACTCATGACATAATGTACCATAGAATGTTAGAGTTATACTGACATTAAAATGTTAATTACTCTTTCTCTCACTAGAAATGAAGTAGAGTGCAAAGGCTTGCAAGCTCAACTAGACGGAGTAGATAAGTAAGGGCACCTTCTAGCTCCCTACAAGTGGATGGTGAAAAAGTAGGGAAGAATCCTTATCTTTGAGACCAATTTTGGTTTAGGGGAAACACTATTAATATCCTTGAGGATGGTCTTGTAGTTGTAGATTACAACCAAGTTTAATTTCATTATCTATAACCAAGTTTAATTTCATTATTTATAATATTATGTGTGTTTTTTATTTTTTTGGGACCGATAAATTAACAAAAAAAATTATTTCAATAAATGGCAAAATCTTTACTCAAACTATGGTGATTAGTTTCCCTATGGGGGAGTTTAAAATAATCGGTCTTATGTTAGGATCATCTAGTTTTATAGTCTTATATTTTAGATATATATTTTAATAGTTATAATGTCAAATAGGAATGGTGTTTTCAATTACTAACACTGGATCTATAAATTTATTTACTGAATAATAAAAAATTTCTTACATGAGAAAATGAAAAAAATTAATATTATTGTATTTTGTATTGAAATCTTCAACTAAATATAAATGAGAAAACTATTAATATATAAAGATCATAAAAAACCATATTAATCATATTAAATAAGTTGAGTTCTTAACACACATAGGAGAGAAACCCATAGTACATAAAAGGTACAAGAAAATTTTGCCATTTTTGATTTTAAATTTTAATATATAATTATAAAAATTTTAAGTATGGATTTATAATTAATAATTTTAAAAAGAAAAAATAATATATTCTAAATAAGTAATTTATAAAAGAAAAATATTGGAATTTTAATCATATTAATTTTATAATTTATGTAATAAGTTTGAAAAAATGAGTAATTTTTTTTTTTTTGGGAAATTAAAGAGTTTTTTTATAATTTTATAAAAGAGGTGGAAAAAATGAGTGTTTAAATTATTAAAATATTTAAAGATGTTTTCATGACTAAAATATTTAAAGATAAATGTGTCTATCAATTACTTTATTATATATCCTTACTAACATTATTTTAAATTAATTATAATTAATACATTAATTCATTATAAATATATCATGAAATACCCCCAACAAAAATAAAAAATATACGAATATAATTTAGTAAAAAATTTATACGAATAAAAGCTAATAATCTACGTAAAATTATATAACACAATCCAAATATTATATGACATTTTTGAAATAAAATTGTAAGTGGATTAAAAAATGGTCTATTAGTTTTTTATTTCTTATCTGTTTAACTCCATCTCTCTTCAAAACGGGTGTTTTGTAACATATAAAGTGTATGTGATTTATTTAAAATTGATTAAAAAAATATCTATGAGTTTTTAATTCCTTATCTTTTTAAGTCCATCAATATTTCAAAATGGAGTTTTGTAATTTTTAAAGTGAAAGTATGTGACTAAAATATGGTCTACTAGCTTTAAATTTTTTGTCTTTCTAAGGTTACTTTTTCATTGAAAATTTAAAACATTTGTTATATTATAATTTTAAATTAAAAAAAAGAGATTGTTAATAAGTTATAGGCTTTTTAATGGAATGAATTTTCTAATTTTATCTTTTTTTTTTAATATTTACATTTATTTCTTTCAATTTTTATAGTAATTTTTTTATATATATTAAGAGAGTAATAAAACTAAATAATGTAAAAGTGATCAAAGAATTAGTATTTTTTTAACAAAGCGATTATTTGTCTTAGATTAAATGTTGGTTTTCATGGATAGATTTTTTTACATTCAACAGTAACAATAACAACATCAGAAATACAATAGAGTTGTAACTTATCTTTCCTAGTTATGTGGGTCTTTTTCTTTACAATATTACACTGAAAATGCTCATTAATTCTATACAATTGCCCCAAAAAGATTTCAAATTTACATAGCATACTACATTACTTTCTAATTTTCCTTGGAAGCACCAGTATCTAACTTGTTCCAAGTTATAACTTTCTTTCCATACGTTTCTCCTCCCTCACCTTCCATACTTCCATCGATCATTTCCTGCGAAGACATAATAGGGTCCATAATATCCTAAGTTTGTTCTTTCTCCGAGCTCTAGGAAGACTCCTTTTGTTGAGTCCTTAGAAGTAGCCGATTTGTCTCCATTCGAGTGATTCGGCATTACATTCTTTGCCTGCCTCCATTCCATATTGAGGTCAACCATCTTGGCTCAGATATCCCTCTATTTTTCCAGAAATTCCAATCTCCTTCTCAACAATTCATACATTCTCAACAGATTTTTTAGTCTTTTTCCCACAACAACCTTCCACCTCCCTGAATTCTCCATGGCGTCGGTGTTCTCCATTATTAACATAAATCAATTCTTCAGATGAGGATACCATTCGAGGAGCATGTCAATGCGTCAATGATTATCATTCTTTAGCTAAGGATACTAGTCGAGGAGCATGTCAATGTGTTGATGATTATCTTGGCCTCCTGAATTTATTGTTGCCCTTCTCGATATCCATTTCCTTTCATATCAAGAATTCAATTCTTCATCACCTTTATTTCCAAAGTAGGATCCTTTTCCTGGGAAGAAATCCTATCATCTAGGGAGAACAATGTGACATTAATTCTTTCCTCAAAAAGATGTGAATCCCACATTCTCTATCAAAGGAATTTCCTTTGAGAATTCAAAATTATCTGACCTTCTTCATGGTATCTCTAGGTGTGATGATCGTCGAGCTTGGATTGCAACGTGGGAAATATTTTTTGGTCTTCCATCTGTCATTTCTAATCCTCCGTTGTGAGATTGTGTGCCTCCATATATTGTCCAATGTTAATTCTCCTTAATTCAACTAACATTGGGGTTGATTATTTCGATCTTTTGGATTTCCCCATTTATAATGATTATTACAATATTGGTGCAACAAAATGTCTATCATCAACCAAAATTACTCCTTGTTCTAATTGGACACCCTGGTTGGCAAGTGAGTAAGCTTCCTTGTCAAGATATCTGAGGACATGGTATATAGAAATTTCTTCGAATTGCGAGGCCAACAATGTTATTCTCTAAACAATTGAGCGAAGGATTGGTGAATTTCATTCCCTTTCTTTAGAGATGTATCTTATTACCAACATTGAATCCCATAGAATCCTCAGTTTCTTAATTCCTTTCTTTGGAAAGATCAAGACCTTTTTTAAATGACCAGTATTCCACTTGGTTGTTTGTTTATGATCCTATACCCCAAGAGAAGTCATGTTCCTTTTGTTCTGTGGGGCATTGAATTACCCCTCCCGCTCCTGCCACCCCTACAAGGAATTAGTATTCTTTAATTAAAATGAAAATGAATTATTTTAATTATTTTTAAAAATTAACAAAATTATATAATAAGAGAGTGATAAAAGAATTATTATTTTTCAATTTCATTTTTTTAATATGAATGTTTTTTAAATTTGGTGAACTAGTTGTAATAATTACCATATGAATGTCTTTTAAATTTGGTGAACTAGTTCTAATAATTACCATTTTATTCTTAATGTAAAATGTTTTTGAGTCAATTTTCAAAATATTCTAAATGTTATTTTAACATTTTTTTCCTACATCCCAATGGGAGTTCCTATATGCCACACCATGCAATTTCATTGATGTTGGTAATGCATAATAATAAATAGAAGTAGATTGTCTCCACCTAGCAACCTACATGGCCACCTTGTCGGCACAGAGGAAAAAAAGACAGTAAGTTACTGTTAGCTACACCAACACATAGAGGAAGTGTGTGAAGGGTTGGGAAGCCTACACCACTATTATGGTATGCACATTCTATGATACAAGGATTCAATTATAGAGGAATATAGGCTGGGGAAAGCCCATTATGTAGAGAAATGAGGATAAAGCCATAACATAATGAGAAGGAAGCATTTCAATCCAATTATAATCCTTCAGTCATGGCCAGAAACAATCAAGATTTGTGACTTTGGTCTATCAGCACCATTTCATGTGCATATGTGGAAAGAGACTATAATTATCATCATCCATCTCGATAACTCCAGGTTATTATCAATATTATGTGTCACTCCTCTCTACAGAAACTTCTCTCTTAGGTTCATAATTTTCATTCTTTTACCTTGCAATAATATTTCAAGTTTGTAGCATTTTCTATCTATTTCTTTGTCCTCTATGAGTTTGTTTTTCTTCAGGACCTTCATCCCTATACTTGGACTTATGTATCTGGGAGGTTACTTCTTTTCAAGATATCTATCAATTTCCCCCCTATCTGTTATTTATTCCCTATTGTTAGTTGGTCATATCTATGTTTTCCCCTCTTGTTCTTACCTAGTCTTTATTGTTCTCATCCCTTGTTTTGACACCTTTGTTCATTTCTCAGTCCTCCTTTATTTCTCCATGCTCGCTCCCTTCCATTCTAGCTTTTCCCTCCCACCTTCGGTTCTCCTATTATATCACCCTTCACCAACATGGTGATATGTCATCTTATTGGTCCCTCCCACTATGGTAGAAGAGGTAGATCTAGGGCTCTCCCCTCTTCTGACTTCAATCCTTCAACCCTATGAGGTACTCATGCATAATGCTCTTCCAAGGAATCCATGGAAAGATACAGGGACATCATCCTTGAATATATCCAAAGCAAAATATCTAGCATAGAGGAGAAATTCATACAAGATCAAAGGCTCATCCTAGGCACACATGTGGAATGAGAGACTAGATAGATTGGATCCTTGATGTAGGAAATTCCACCAAAGCTAGAGAATATACTTACGTGCAACCCTTCAACTTGTACTCGCAAACAAAAACTCTCATGGGAAGAGTTCTCAAAAACATGGATTACACTCAATAAGAAATTATCATTTGTATGGCCGAGATCATGGAAAAATGGACAACATGAATATGAAAGTCACACTTTTGACTAAGTGAATCATAGGCATATACCCATCAATGTAGAGAAAGATGATGATCCTTTGCCGCTAGATCAGGCACACAATCCAACTAAGTGAGAGGCTATATGGCTCATACTCATTATCATAGTTTAATTTCCAACAATAAAATAATATCTTTCAGTTTATGTCGCATTTGTTGTTCATATTTTTTTTCTTGTTTTGTTTTACTAGATCAAGAAATTAGGAACAATAGAAACAATCTAAAAATTTTGAGTTTATGTTACTGGTATGGTCCATAGTGGAAGACCAGTAGAGACTATCAATATTTTGAAGCTATGTTTTTTGCAATAATATAAATTATCTGATCTCACAAAATAAATCCTAACTATATAGAAAAAAATTAGCTAAGTTATTTTGACAAGATTCAACATAAATTGTAATGTAAACGATAAAATATATAATGAATTTGATATGGAGCATAATATTTTTGAGACTTATAATTACATATAAAAAACATTATGTTTAAAATCTACAAAATGAGTGAGATGAGAGTTGAGAAATGGATAACACCAAAGATTATCCAATATACATGAGGGAAGTCTTATTTCAGTGTAGGAATTCTATTGGTAGTACAAGAAACCATGAATGAAATTACACAAATAATGTGATTCTTATTTATTAACATCAATGTTCCCCTATTTTGGAGTATTGGGAATTATTCATGGTCGCAAGATCACTATATGTCACTTTGATGTTGCAATTTCAAGTAAAATTAGGTTTTCATTATCAATAATAAATTATCCAAATAGAAGTCGTAAAGAAAATATTAATATCTCTTGAGCTTGAAAAAAATGGTGGTCAAGATCAACACATATAGGAAATACTGGTGAAATATCATCAAAAGTGACATAGGGATATGTAATAGTGTATAGTAAGAAGTCTTAACAAAAGAAAACCCTAGATGCTTGTAGCACTATTTTGAAGAGAGGAAAATTTTAAATTGAGTATATTCCAATTTAATAAATATACTTTCCTATTATTATACATGATTGTATACTATATCAAAATAATTGCAATGTTTTATTTTCTAATAAAAGATTCACTAAGGCTTACAAGGTTTTCTAATTTAATGAAAGATTCACCAAGATTTTACAAAATTTGATAATTTACTAAAATATTAGTCATAGAATTATATATACACATCATATTATTTATAAAATAGCCTTAAATGTTTCCTATTTATCACAAGGATTCACCCACTTATTATAGATATAAATACAAGGAGGGGAAGAGTTTCTTAGAAAATTCCTTTGTCATATTTAGTTGTTATTTCTATCCTCATTTCAAAAAAAAAATGTGGTACTAGGGACACCTCATTTTTTAAGGTGGTTAAAATTTGATTAAAATAGAAACTTATTTAAAATCACTCACTTCACATTACACACAAAACCTTAAAAGTTACTCTAGAATTGAAAAGTGATGCTACTAGTAGCAACAACTTTATTTTTGAAATTGAAATTATGATTTCATTGAGATGATAACCTTAATAATTGGTATCACTACAAATAAAACGCTTAAACTCAATTCTTATATAAAATGGTATTACATGATCATTTATTTACTAGATAATTTCTTTTAACAATTTTCATGAAAAGTAAATAATTTGAAAAAACTGATATTTTGTAACAGTTTTTTTTTTTTTTTTTCTAATGAAGGAAAAAACAATTAAAACAAAACAAACTCTGAATGAGCTAGGATTTAAGGTGGAGGAAGATGTTGAGAGGGATCTTAGGCTCATATAATGTCATCACACAATAAAGATTTAAAGTCAAGTAAATATATGTAATAAAGGGTAAATGTATAAAGTAAACCTAAAAATTAATTAGAAGGCTGGAAGGAACACCGAGTGGGGTAATCTATTACATAGGTGGAAAAAAGAGAAATAATGTATTATTGGGTTATGGGCATAGCTTTAAATAATCAGGTAGAATTTTACAATTTATACTAAGTTATTCTTCAAGCCTTACTTCAAAAAGTTTCCAAGCTAATTGTAGTAGGGACTCCTCCCTTCTCATCTCTTATCTACAAAAAGACTCTACCCTAATAACTTGAAATTGAAGGCTCTAATACTAAGAATAAGAGGATTTCTCGATAAGTTTTATCATCATGAATCCCTCCTTATCCTAAGGCTACAAAATAAGGAGTCATATCAACTAAAAACTAAGGAACCGATTGGGAAACGAGAAATAAGTAAATATATATAATAAAGGGTAAATATAGAAAGTAAACCTAAAAAATAATTAAAGGGTGGCAGGAACACCAAGTGGAGTAATATATTATGTGGGTGGAAAAAAAAAAAAAATTTCTTTGGGTCTGGGCATAGCTTCACATAATCAAGTAGAATTTTGCAGTTTATACCAAGGTATTCTCCAAGCCTTATTTAAAAATTTTCCAAGCTAATTGTAGTAGGGACTCCTTGGCATTCTCATCTCTTATCTACAAAAATACTCTTCCCTAATAACTTGAAACTAAAATATATAATACTAAGAATAAGAGCATGGGTTCATAAGTTTGAGTATTAGTAAGCCCTCCATATCCTAAGGCTAAGAAATGAGGAGGCATATCAACTAGAAAACCAAGGAACTAAATTGGGAAAGGAGAAATAATGATAACTGATACTAAACAAAATGTGTGATTCCTTAAAAGCATAATTATGACCCTAATCAACATCATAAAAATAAATACAAATGTGTCACCAAATGGGACAAAGCCCAAACACAAAATAATCTAAAAGGCACAAGGATGATTTCCCATTGTGAAAAATTGGTAGCACACACCATGTATTATGTCCCATCCCCTCGAATCCCTAGGCTAGATCGCAAGAACAAAGAGAAGGTGGATCTAATTTCAGTTAAGGGACGAGAAGAAGCACAATATTAGATAAGAGTGACATGACATGAGAAATATCAAAGTAATAACTATAAATATTGGGACTAGTATGTCCCCATGTATATGGAAGATGAATACTTGGGTTATGATGACTTATGGATTCAGTAAGAACATTGAAAGTCTCATCTTAAAGAATTTCTCACAAATGTTATCCACCATATTTGCTACATCAAACACATTAATGTCAATCAATCCCTTAGACTTGTGCTTAGTGGTCCAGTAGTCACTGATAGTATGACATTTAATAAACACTAATGATGGTCATCTCCAATTCATATACTCCACCTTCCCTTTGGGTTGATTGTGATCTTACTTCCTCTGTGAAACTCAATGTCCAAACAAAAATACTTCTTACTTCCTCTGTGAAACTCAATGTCCAAACAAATATAGTTCTTACTTCCTCTGTGAAACTCAATGCCCAAACAAATATAGTTTTTGTGAATGCAAACATGGAGAAAGGGATAATTTAACGAAATTTTAGGCTTTACTAGTAAAGTCAACAACATAGATGCAAGGGGGTGAGGAATATCCAAATACAAGCATTATCACTCTATAAATTCATTATAATAAAGTTTCCTCTTCACTTACACTTTCCATGGAACAACTCATTGACAAAAAAACTTAAATGTGCATAATTGAGGATGAAATTGGATACTTAAGAGCTAAAATGGAAGAAATATCCCAATGCCTAGCCAAAAAAGATATGGACTTCCCTTTATCATCTAGCTCAGTCACCAAAAGAACTAGGAGCAAACCTTAACCAACCAATATAAGAGAATAATAATAAGGAGAAAAACCAAGAATTCAATGTAAGCACTAGAGAAAAAAAAATATAAGTACCTTCAGCATTGTAAATTTTGTATTTTTTTAGGAAGTTATTGGAGGACCTACTCTTACAAAATTAGTGATAATGTATATATGTATAGGAAAGAAGTTGTATTTTTTTCCTTCATGGCCTATTCCAAGCCCAAATACTCTACCTTTATGGCTCATTTGGTTCCCTAAGGCCCTATAATTATGGCTAAAAATAAAATTAAAAAGAATAAATATGTGTGTGTGTGTGTGTGTGTGAGAGAGAGAGAGAGAGAGAGATAAAAAATACTTTAGAAACACAAACAATATATTTCAGGGGGAAAAGGAGAAAAAACACTAAAATAAAATTTAAAATCTAAAATATCGAAATAAAAAAAAAGAAAAAATGGTAAAAACAAATTGTAAGAAAGATTGAGAAAATATAAAAAATAAAAATTAAATTAAATTGAAAATAAATTAGGGAAAGAAAAACATGAATATATTAAAATAAAGTAATTAAAAAAAATAAAATAAAAATAAACTTTAAAAAATAATCAAAATCAAGAAATTGGGGTGGAGGGGAAATTTTTAGAATTTCCCTCCACACTTGACATGCCTTCACATTCCCACTACAATTGTCGTTATCACATCCACATCTCCCCGCCTATATCTTGGTTGGGTTTCCCTTCACGACAATCCTCCTCCCTATGGCCCCTCCATGAGCCCTCTCTCCTCATACTACCTAGGTCGACTAGCAAGCAGAGTGCGGAGGGAAGGATGATGGAGGGCCCATGAGGCAGTCGACTAGCGAGCAATGTGAGGAGGGAGGGCCGTTGGAGGGGCAATGGGGAGGAAGTCAACTAGCGGGAAACATAAGGAGGGAGGGCTCATAGAGGTGCCATGGGGTGGAGGACCATGGTAAAGGCCAATTGGGCCAAGGAAGGGGCAAAGATTTGTGGTGGCAGTGACGGTGGTTGTAGCAACACTTAAGAAGGTGACTATGGGGGGGAAGGGGCGGACGGTTAGGGTTTGATGCCCAATGTCACCTCTCAACCCCAATTTATTGATTTTGATTGTTTTCTTTTTCCTTTCTTTTCTTTTCTTTTATTTTCTCTTTTTCTCTCTTTTAAATTGTTTTATAGTTTATTTTTGTTTTTCA
>APFE030684242.1:226035-264549 GCA_000404065.3 Pinus taeda | reverse complement strand
TTTATAATCAAATTTTATTTTTATTTTAATTAAGTCCTTTAATTTAATTTAATCAATTACGCCCCTTAATTTAATTTAATTTAATTAATATACTTAATCAAATTAAATTAAATTAAATGATTTGTGATGATTAATTAATTAATTAATAAACCTTCTGACTAGAAGGTCTATTGATCTTGAGCTTCCAAGGGCTTCAAAGGGTTTATTTGTTTGATCAGGAGAAACCAGTTTCCACTGATTTCACTTCCATTGTCTCTGTTGAGGTTCTGCGGGAATTTCATAATTTCAATGGCCTCTCTGATTTTTCTTTTATGATAATTGTCCTCCCTTGCGATTACCTTGGCGTCTTCCAAACACATATGATGTTTGGTCTTGGATGAGTGCTCTGCAAGGGCCGACGTACGAGATCTATCATTCTTTATGTCAGTCGCGTGTTCTTTAAGCAGAACTTGAGAAATTCTTCAATCATCTTAACTCCTTATCCTCTGAAATCAAATTTACTATGGAGCTAGAAGAGAATGGCAAGATCCCCTTTCTAGATGTCCTCATCAGTAGAAGAGAGGATGGCACTTTGGGGCACCAAGTCTATAGGAAGAAAACTCACACTGATAGCTATCTTCATGCTGACTCTTACCATCATCCATCCCAAAAATCTGGCGTTTTAAACACCCTCGCTGTGAGAGCTTTCAGGATTTCTGACCCTGATCACCTAAAGGAGGAGATCGAACACTTACCTCTGTCTTCAAAAACATTGGGTACAAGGAATGGAGTATCAAGAAAGCTATAAAAAGAGCTCAAGACAGGGCCCTCTCTAAGCATACCCCTGAGGACAAGAAAGAAAATCAGGGGAGGGTTTACCTTCCATACATCCAAGGGGTTACCGACAAGATTGCAAAAATATTAAAAAAGAAGAACATAGATACTCAATTTACAACATGTGGAACAATAAGGCAGATGATGAAGTCGATTAAGGATAACATCGATCGTCAACAACTCAAGGGAGTATACAATATTGATTGCTCATGTGGTAAGAGTTATATTGGGGAAACAGGTCGGTCTCTAAAAACAAGGCTTAAAGAACACGCGGCTGACATAAAGAATGATAGATCTCGTACGTCGGCCCTTGCAGAGCACTCATCCAAGACCAAACATCATATGTGTTCGGAAGACGCCAAGGTAATTGCAAGGGAGGACAATTATCATAAAAGAAAAATCAGAGAGGCCATTGAAATTATGAAATTCCCGCAGAACCTCAACAGAGACAATGGAAGTGAAATCAGTGGAAACTGGTTTCCCCTGATCAGACAAATAAACCCCTCAAAGCCCTTGGAAGCTCAAGATCAATAGACCTTCCAGTCAGAAGGTTTATTAATTAATTAATTAATCTTCCCTTATCATTTAATTTAATTTAATTTAATTAATTATATTAATTTAATTTAATTTGATTAAGTATATTAATTAAATTAAATTAAATTAAGGGGCGTAATTAATTAAATTAAATTAAGGCCTTAATTAAAATTAAAAATAATTTGATTATAAAAATAAATAGGGTAATAGGTTTTAAAATTAAAAATTAATGAAAATTAAATAATCATATAATATAATATTAAAAAAAAAGGGCTTAAAATTAACACAAATATTAATTTAAATAAAAAAGTAAAAATAAAATATATTAATAAGAGTAAAAATAAATTGGGGAATAGGATTTTTAAAAAAAAGGTTGTTAAATCAAAATGAAACTAAAAATTAATAAAAAAATTAATTTTGATTTAATATAAATATAAAATAATAATTAAAATGATTATTTTTCTAAAAATTATAAAGTATTTAAAATAAATTATATCCTTTAATTAATATTATAATTAATTTTATTAATTAATTAATAATTTATTTTATTAATTAATGGGTTAATCAATTAATTAATCTTTGTTAAATAATAAAATGAATTTATAAAAATTTTAAATATAAATCTAAATATTAATAACAATAAAAACAAATATAAAAATTATAAATTAATAACATTAACAAACAAATATAAATAAATAACAAGAAATAATAAAAAGATAATTAAAATTGTAAAATCATGTGTCGGCTCTCATTAGTTCTATTAGGGTTCTTTCGTGTATTTATATCCAGGTGCCTTGCTTCTTCTCTCATCATCTCTCATTCATTTCATTCGTTCTATCTTTCAGAGTTGTCCTGATGATGGACCCCCTTTAGTTGGATATACTCTATAACATTGTAATTAAATTTTAATGCTATTATTCTTGTTGTTGCATACTACTAAAATTAGGGCTAGTTGTTGCATTATTGAAATGTGGAATTGACCATGTTTTAGCTAATTTAATGTATGGGCCAATGTTATATGAATGAAATGTCCTAGAGATTTATTTATCTCGAGAAGCTTGCATCATTTGATTTGAAGTATAAATGCTTGACTGTCACTTTTCTTTTCTTTCTCTCAACATTGGATGAAGTTGACTTTTCAGGCCTCCTTGATCAAGAAACCAAGTTTTTACTCATCATTATCCTTGCCTCCATATCCCCAAATGAACTAGGCACTGATCCCTCAAAAGGGTGATCATTTTACTCTCTTTTTACCATTTTCCCCTTTTTCCCCAAGTCTAACCCCATTAGGTCACCTAAGGCATTAATTTCCTAGGAATTGACCCAAGGAAAAACTTCGATCTCCTCTAGCCTACTGCGCTGGAGGGTGCCCTCCCTCTCGTCCAAATTTGAGGCAATTCTAACCGTGGAATCTTTGGGAATCCCAAGCCCTAGCTCTAGGGTCGAATTGTGCCTAGGCATCCCCAAGGCTAGACCTCAATAGGATCAATTCAACCTTTTGAAGTAAATATTCTTGTTTGGTCCTTTCCCCTCACGTTGTCCAGGATAGGAACATCATTGGTTGCTACATTCCATCCCCAAACCTGGGCTAGGTCCACTTGGCCCCATGTGGTCCCGCTTCTCAATAAAGATTATGTCAAGAACCATTTGGGAATCCAAGTTTCCCAAGGATTATAGGGATTGAGAAACTTGTTTATAAGCCTATCCTTCTCCCTTAGCCCTCCAATCCTCACCCCTTATACCTGGTGGACCAATTCCTTTGCTTAATCCTTGGTAAAGGGTTTTCAGGGTCACTTCTCACCTATCCATTGACATATACTTTACAAGTGATCCCTACACTACTGAGACTCCTCTCATCGGTGAAATTCTGTAAAGAGCAGGGAGACTTAGCTATGTTGACAATGGGCTAAGCCTCCACCGTTGCCCTTAACCTAGTAGTTGCCCTCTTAGGAACCCCTTTAGGTCCCCTGCTGGTTTGAACGGTAACATTTCTAGCACCGTTGCCGGGGAATGAAACGTGTTTTGCTCCCCATACAACATTATTGATATATAATTTGGCGACTCCATTGGAAGAACGAAGCCCTAGTTCTTCTTTGAACTCAAAAGTCAATGCTTGTAGGGTGAAGTATTTGTCAAGGCAATTTCATTCACCATGGCGACTCCCATGTCATTAAGGACCCAGCAACAAGTTGACCACATATTTTCCCGCCATAGATATGACAAGGACCCCAAGATTCCCTTCATAGAAATCCGAGAAGAATATGCCAATGTTCGATGGGGATCCGCGTTCCACAACCAATCACGTGGTAAGGTTCATAAGGTACCTTTCAAAGCAAAATATAACTCAACATTGTGACCAAATGGAATTGTTTGTCCTATCCATTACCCCAAGTACTAATTGGCTTAAATCAAAGCATTCCCTCTCTTGCAATGTTGACTACGCAGTTCTTGTTGCATGAAGGGCCAAGTTTCCAATCTCATGAAGACATCCCAAATGTTAGATATGCCCCTTCGAGAGGAGGAAGTTATTGAATATGGTTTTATGTTTGAAGAAGTGCCTCTTATTGATGCATACTTTAATGATGGTGCCGAATGAGAGACTCATGAATTGGAAAGCATGTCCTCTAAGGATAATGAGGAAGATCTCAACTCCGAGAGCCCTAAGACATTGCAAGGATGGATGATGGAATACGAAAAGTCTTTGCAGGACACTGATGGCCACACATCACTGCCAAGAGATTTTCTCCCACTACTGTGAGCAATCGGAAAGGCTCCATAACATGAAGAGTGAATATAAAGAGAGTCCTACCGATGACCTTCTTCTTGAGGTGTTTTATCAAGGCCATGTAGTAAATACTTTTTAGATCATTCTTCAGTAGCGAATGAAGGAGGAGAAGTCCTCCCTATCTAAAGAGGAGAATGAATGGCATCCTAACCAACACCAAACACATAATGAAGAATGTGAGGATTCTGAGGAAGATGAATCCTCATTGGGGCTGCAAGATAGGCAGGATGATTTTGAGAGCACAAGTGTTGAGGACAACGAAGTTATGGAAAGTTAATAGAATGACCTTACCTTTCTCAAGGATATCATTCATGATGATTCTCCGTTTGAAAACCTTGAGGAAGGTGACCCCGTAAACTCCTTGCAGAATGACATTGGAGATTATTTTCACATTGAAAAGGAGAAATGAGAGATTGTTGGGCCCCAATTTGAGAGTGCTCCCATTTATGATACTGACAAGGAAGATGACATTGAGATTGGTTTTTTCTCTATCCTGGACATTACTTGGGATGACATACCCATCGATGCCCTTGGGAAGGAGAAATATTATTTTCCCTTGCATAAAGAATAACAACCTTTGATGGAAGTGATTGACTCTCCTTTTAATGAGAGCCCAATCTTTAATATTGATAATAAGGAAAGCAACAAGGGTCTTACCAACCCACCTTATGATTATGTATTCAAATCACTTGAACCTTTAGGTTGTGGGGAAGGAAAACCCGTTGAATATGACACTTCACCCTCCCTTTTGCCTTTCCCTCTTATTCATCACCTTGAGTCTTCCTCAAGCAAGTCCCTCATCCCTTTTGGTATCACCTCGAGTGACCATGCCCCTTTTCCCTTTTCTGAATATGGTGTCAAGCAGGAACCCTTCATTAAATATACTTTATCCCCTTTGACCCATCCTTAGGATTATAATCACTCTGCGACCTCCCATCTCTGCTATGACCATCACATTGAGAGACCTATTTGTTGCATTCTTTCTTTCTCCCACCCTTCGTTCCCCTCTCATCAAAATCATGTGACATCCTCAAAGCATGATATTACAAGCAGTGATTGTGATGAGGAGTTCTCAAGAGTAATCATTCATTCCTCCATTTTGTACCTAAAAGGGGAGCCCTAGACCTCTAGAATGACTAGTTTTCTTTCTCACAGGACCTCCCTCTACCTCAAATTGAGATCATGTTTTCCCGCCTCCCACTCGCCTCATCTACCATGTGACTGTCCACATTCGATTTGGGGGTTGCTACATGAGTAATCATACTGGCAAGCATATGTATATTGATGTGATGATATGTTGGTTGCACTGGCTTTATGATTACACTTAGTATTAACATTACTACATGCATGTTAGGGTAGGATGCACTAGATAATTTTTGCATTAGAACTAACCGCATATGATTTTTCTCATGATAGATTAGATTGCATATAAATAAAAAATAAATAAATACAATTACACATTTTATTGGTTTATGGGCTAACATGAAGCATGGGTGATAATCAGACACAGAGAAAAACATGTTGCCTCGTGGTTTTGATCTTTGACATGTGCAAATAACAGGTCTACGATGACCAAGAGATTGTTGGAAGTCTCGTGACCCCCCGTTCGAGCAGCCTCGTCCACTTCTTAAGAGATCACATCCCAATTGGAGCCAGATGTTACCCACCACTTTGTAGCTGATATCCTCAGGAGAAATTTTTCCCCCTGACCAGCGTCAGCCAGAAACTAGCAGCCCCTTGATGCCTCCTACTAGCTCATTGTGCCATTTCTCTACCACCTGAGCCAACCAAGTGGTCCCTCACCCACTTATATTGAACATATGTTTGAAGGTGGACCTCCCAAATCTAAAGGTATGTCTTGTAATTTGGTGTCATGTCCCCATTTTTATTCTTCTTCATAGTACAGCCAGGGTGGATTTCCAGGATAAGGGATGGCCAGGGTGGATTTCCAGGATAGGGGATGGCCAGGTCAATGGAGCAAGTTTATGTCATCAGGGGTCCCGATGGAGTTTTGAGGAGTTTTTATGAAATTTGATGGCATTTGTTTGGCATATTCTATCATCAGCACAGTTTGCCTTTTGTTCCATTGCATTCTGACAACTTTCAAAAAAATCAGCAATATTATGGGCATAACTTAATTAATTATGCTCGAGGTGGCATTCTGGGGAGATTAATTGATGGAGCACCTCAGTGTAATAGCTCGTTGGAACCGAACAAGAAGATCTACATGATGGGACCTTTTGATGGGAGTTTTAGTGACCTGAGGAGACATGGTGGCCAATTTACCCTTTTCCCACATTAAAAAGAATATTTTTATTAAAATAGAAGAGGGAAAAGTGTTACACGATTAAAATAATAATAAAGTAGAAGATTCTAGAGGGGTCCATCATATCTATAAAAGAGGAGGCCATTGGAGGACATCTTGGATTGAGTATTGTTTCTAGTATGAGAGGTTGAGAACTCGGTTCTCTACTCCAGCAGTAGCCCCAAGACAGAAACCCTCGGGTGATTCAGTGAAAGTGGGCGAGCACTTATCTCTTCCCTTGGTGGATCCATTCAGGGTTCACAGGTTGCAGTGTATTGTTTTCAGTGTGTTTTGGGAGGCCCACTGTGGCATTATTGCAGATCTGTTGAGGCCAACTGTCTCAGCTATTTTTCCAACATGTAAAACCCCAATTCTTATATTATAATAAAGTTGAGATTGTTTTTGCTTATCATATTATCAAATTGCATGCATTTTATATGTTATATTTTACATGGCAATTTTCTGTTTATAAGCAGAAATTTTATGTGAAGGGAATGTTCCAAATTTATTTCGTTTGGGACATTACAGTGGTATCAGAGCCTTGTTCTTCACTCAGCCTAAGGATTTTATGCAGATCGAGCTATCTTGTTGGAGGTGCCAAAAGGAGATTATTTGTGGAGAAAGGAAGATCGAATTCTTCTATTCAGCGGAGAAATTCATCATGGATGTTATATATTCTACAAAATCTCTTTCGCAAAATGCTAGACAAATTTTCTAAGGATTTGTAGTTTGCTTAATAATCATTCTACACTCTGCAAAGCGAAAGCGTCCAATATCACTTTGTAGCTGAATGTTTAATTGGTTGAATTATTCGAAGGGGCCAAGGTTTACTACTTAAGAGCTAAGACTTCTTGTATGAGGGGCCGATTAATTAAAAGAAAGGGAATTGTCCCAGGATCAAATTTCTTTCCAATAGCCAAGAGCCTCGAGGGTCGTTAACATTTTTTTAGAAGCCCACATCAAGGTATATCGAACAATATGGGGTCGTAGCATCTATCAGAGAAAGATCGACTCATTTCATGGTTGACCAATGAACGTATTTCCAGTCGTGATTGACCATTGGTCGGTTTGGGTAGAACCAGTGCAGAGCGTTTTGAATGCATGCATACTGTTGCATTAGCATTGAAGACACAAGATCGGTTGTAGCCAAAGACCATGATCGAGTACACATCTAAGGGACATGTTAAGTTGTTGCTGAAGAGAGTTACGAACTACTAGCGGTGATTCGACTGAGTTCCCAGGTGAGAAATTCTACATGTCCCACAGCTACGGAAGGAGCAACAATCCACTGGCAAGGCCAAGTCATGGGAGATGCTGCGGTCAGAAAATGAACAGATTTGCATTGGTTACACGAAACTGGAAGCAAAACTGAACCATACTATACGTGGTCAAAAATTATAATCACATGCAACTAAAGTCGAGACGTCTGCATCTGTGGGTTCTCCATGGCCAAGGGATAAAGTAAAGTGCCAAATCGAAGATTCTCGTGTCGTCTAGGTGGAAGCCAACAACTTATCTTCAACTCAGTTTGTCTACATCCGCAATTACGTGATGATGAAGTCGAATACATTGTGGTAAGTTTTCATGAGTTTCAAAGAGGCTGAACCAACGCCCATAAACAAATCGGATTTACAGTTGGCCGAGTACGTTCTCGCTGGGAGGATGTAACTATATGTTGGGTCAAAATTGAGCCCGCAAATTTGAAATCAAATTTCGGTGTAATTGTTCGCCCATTGCAGTATGTATCTGGGACGTGACTGCAGTCTAGAATTATTCGTCGACCAGCACAAATCGTGAGTTCAAATTGTGGTTACATGAAGTGGGAGCCATGCGAAGAGGTGGTGAGATCTGACGGTGTGAGATGCATGTTTAAAACAGAGCGTAGCTTCCTCAAAACTAAGCAGTCGTCCGAGAATTTTATTGCAGAGCCGGTGTCATTACCTTCTGGAGAACAAGAGTTGTCAGTATATAATTGCCAAAATTTCATCATCAGAAAGGCCGAGAGATACCTTAAGCATGGATCATTTCTTCCGCTGGACACATTTAGCGCATTAGTGTGGATCAGGTTGCCACAACAACCAGATGTGAGCTATTCTAGAGTGTGTTCTAGATCGAGGGTTTAAAATACTAAAGGATGGCACAAGAACTTAAGTAATACGAGTTTCATAAGCAGAGAGGAAGAACATATTCTTAAACCCGTGCCACGGCTAGCTGTAGGAGCTCGTGTAATTGTGTTAACACATGTAGCAGCTTATCCAGTGAGATCGGATTTACTTGCAGCCCTGTAGCAGCTCACGCATCTTTTCACCATTTTGAAGGCACACTTGGCTGCTATCCAACAGCAGCCACTGTGTGTGTTCCGAGACAACTATTCGACACCAAGTTCTTCTCATGAACTCTGCGCACTTTATTCTTACTCAAATGCTCATGTAATTGTTGTTAAACGATGATATACATGAATGCATTCTGGGTTTTGCAATATTGAAAGTGATAGTGAACCAAAGGGAGTTGCTCTGGGTTATTTTTCCATTCTGACATCTTCCGATACCAACGATTTATAAATTTTTGAGCATTATAAGAACCTACCTAGACTTTGAACATTTAGTGACCACTGTGTTTTCTGAGTTAGTTAAAGCAGTGTGTATGTCAAACCATTTGATAAAAAGTGCCTCTGGAAAGCTTAATTTAAACCCAGAAATTTGTTGAACCGAATATAGGGAACATTGTTGGGTTGTCATTACTGTCCCTGTTCTCATGTAAACCGCCATTAGGTTATGTATGACTGTATGACTTTGCTGCTAAATTGTGAGACAATAGAAGGCAAATTTACACCCCCAACAGTCAGCTAACGAACTGCTTGAAGAAATTCCTCATTGAAACCCAAATTAAAAACTCAGAAATTTCACCATATCAGAAAATGTATATGTGCATACTATCATAGGAGATTTTCAGGCAGAATGATGAGAGGATAGAGTCTTGCAACTGATTTATTTTTCCTACTTATTCCACAATAAGTTATTTATGAAATTACTTCAATAAACATTAAAATAAATATTGTTGTTGATATCGCACCGTAACACAGAAACAAACATATGTACAAGCACTAACACATTGACACAGATATTTTGGACAATAGTCCCCGGAAAGACCCAATGTGGGAAAACCGATGCAGCAAGGGAGGATTTTATTATTCAGCGATTCTTCTGTACAACAGGGTGCCAAACTGGCTTACCCACAGAGAGAAATAATTATCCAGCACTTCTCCCAATCCCAGCATCAGCCCGTCTGACCTCTGTGTGGCTCTCAAACCCTCTGCGTCAACCCCTGCTTAACTACGTCAGCCCTGGGCCTCTCTGCGTCACTTGTGCAGGCCCAGCAAGTGACTGCGTAATCTACTGCTACCTCTGCGTCTGCCTGAAAAGCCCTGTGTCTACCTCTCCTGCCTCAGCGCTAATATCCAATGGCTGATCCCACCTCTCTGCTCTGTACTTGTTGCCTCCTGACTGCTCACCAGACAACTGGTTCAATTTCTCAGCTAACCCTGCTCCAGAAATTGAACTAACTGGTCTCCCTCAGTACATTCTCCAAGTGACCCTCAAGCCTCCTCTTATACTTTTCTCGTTGACAAATCAACAGCCGAGATTAAGTCCCTAATCAACAGCTAAGATTAGATCTGGCTTGATCCATGACTTTTGGACCATTCTAACACAGTTTTATATTAATACACATTAATATTTTATTTTCCCTAAGTTTAGACTTAGGGACTCCATTAAAAATATTAATTATTTTAATATCTCCCAAATTGTTTACAATTTGCCCAAACCCTTTATGGGTATTGGAGATCTCATGTGCCTTAGCCTCTCCACCAATTTTCGTGGCTAAAGCACATCCGATGGTACCCCAAATCAACACTCCCTCTTAGCGAGGACTGTGCTCTAGTAATACTCCTCACTGAGTATCACCCTGATCATCTGGCATTGGTCCCTGTGCTGATGCTAAGCCTCCCTGTCCAACATCCTCTGCACTGCTGCCCATGGCTCTGCTACTGCCACCGCTGCATCTGTACGACAACTCCCTCTGCATCCATGTTGTTGGTCATTTCTCCCAACATTGCATCCGCACTGCAACTCCCTCTGCATCCTTGCAGTTATCACTCCCATTTCTTCTACTGAAATGGGTTCTTTACCATCCCCATCTTATCCCTGAAGTATTCAAATTTTGTCCTTCCAAGGGCCTTGGTGAGGATGTCCGCCACCTGTTCTCCTGTAGGAGTGTAGCTCAACTGTACAGCTCCTCGTTAGACACAGTCCCTGACAAAGTGACACTGGATATCAATATGCTTCGACCTATCATGAAACATTGGATTCTCAGAGAGCTTGATGCAACTCTGATTATCACACATGACCCCGGTCGCCTCCATATTCCTTGTTAATAGGTTCACTAGCAGTTTTCTAAGCCATATGGCCTCACACGAAGTTGTGCTCGCCACCATATATTCTGCCTAAGATGAGCTCAGAGCCACAAACTTATGTTTCCTACTGCACCATGAGGTCATTCTTGATCCAATGTTGAAACAGTACCCAGAGGTACTTTTCTGATCCACTGAACTTCTTGCCCAATCTGCATCAATAAATCCACTCAATCTGATATCCTTACTCCTGGTGTACAAGAGTCCATAATCGACTCTTCCCTGTAAATACCTGAGAACATGTTTGGCTGATGCCCAGTGCGCCCTCTTTAGTTCCACCATGAACTGACTGAGGGTGTCGACAGAGTAGCAAATGTCTTGCCTAGTATTGACCAAATACATCAGGGACCCTATGAGTTGCCTGTATAGGGTGCGATCGACATCCTTGTCTTCTGATGCATCAATCTTCTTCCAGTTGGTGATCATTGGCGTAGCCATGGGTCTACAGTCCTCCATCTTGAATCTTTTCAGGATTTCTGTAGCATACCTCCCTTGCCCAAGGAAGATTTCTCCCTTTTGCTGCCAAACTTCCAACCCTAGGAAGTAGTGCTTTCGCCCCAAATCCTTCATATCGAATTATGTGGCTAGATTCTTCTTGCAGTCCCCAATGAGTCTGGATGATCTTGTCAGAAAGAGATCATCCACATACAATACTAAGATTAGCGACTCGTTCTTTACAACTAGATAGTAGAGATTCAGATCCGCGTCACTCTTGACAAACCCCATCTTCTGCAAGTACCCATCTATTCGACCATACCATGCTCTCGGTGCTTGTTTCAGCCCATACAAGGCTTTCTTCAATCTACATACATGAGACTTCTTCTCATGAGTTTCAAAGCCCTCTAGTTGTTCATTGTATACCTCCTCTTCTATTACTCTGTTCAGAAATGTCATTTTGACATCCATCTAATGGATCTCCCATCCCATCTGGGCTGCAAGGGATATCACGGTCCTAATAGATGTATACCTAGCTACCGGGGCGAAGGTCTCCTCATAGTCAATCCCTTCCTATTGAGCATACCCTTTAGCCACAAACCTGGCCTTGTATTTCTCAACACTGTCGTCTGTAGTGTATTTGATCTTGTAGATCCATCTCGAACCTACCACTGATTTGTCTTGAGGTCTTGGCACCACCTCCCAGACATCATTTACCATTATGGAGTTGTATTCCTCTACCATCGCATCTAGCCAAACCTGACGTTGAGTTGCCTCCTTGAAACTGGCAAGCTCTCCATCCTGAGCTACTAATGCCTGATATCTATCTGCCTGTTTTCACTCCCTCTTATTGTTTCTTGGCGCACCGATGAAGTCCTCTGCATCTTGCAGAATCTGACAAAGTTCCCTGCTAGTTCTTCCTCTGCCAACAGGCGCTTATGTTCGCTCCTCCTCCTCATCCTGAGAATCTTCCTATCCTGAGGAAGAATTCTTTACTTCTGTTGGTTGAAGAGGCTTAACCAACGGCTCCTTTTTCGACTGCTCCTCAGAAGGCATCTCGCGAGATCTTTTGAAAGCCCTGTCCTCCATGAACTTTACATCTCGTCGTACTACTACCTTCTTGCTCCCTAGAAGATAGACTACGTATGCCTTAGCGTCCTTGCCATATCCTACTAGATATCCCTTTTTCGCAGTCTGATCCAGCTTCTTCCTATTTTCTTCGGGTATGCGGCAATATGCTAGACTCCTAAATATCCTGAAATGACTAACTTCAAGTCTCTTCCCTGTGAAGACATTCTCTAGAGTAATCTTGCCTACTGCCCGATGAGGAGTCCTGTTTTGAAAATAGACTGTTGTGTTGCATGCTTCTGCCCACAGGAATTTTCACATATCCTAATCATACATCATGGCCCTAGCTGCTTCTACAATAGTCCTGTTCTTTCTTTCTGCTACCCCATTCTACTTCGGGTTATATGGAGTTGTCCACTCCCTTTTGATGCCCTCCTTAGTGCAAAAATCAATGAATTCCTTGTCGTTATATTCTCCACCATTATCTGAGCACAAAACCTTTATTTTCTTCCCAGTCAGATTCTCCACTAAAGCCTTAAACTCATTGAATCGACAAAAAACCTCATGCTTGGTTTTCAGAAAATAAATCCAATTTTTCCTTGAGTGGTCATCAAGGAAGGTAAGGAAATACTCGACACCACTGAGAGCTTTGACGGACATAAGTCCGCAGATATCAAAGTGTATCAATCCTAGTACACTCTTGGCCCTGTGTTTGCTCCTAGGAAATGCTACCTTGGCATACCTTCCTAGAACACATCCCCTGCATACATCATCTCATTCTGTACTCAGATCCGAAACTCTTGTTACAGTGCTCCTGAGAATTCTCAGAGCTCCATGGTGCAAGTGACCCATTCTTTTGTTCCATAGTTCATTCAAGTCCTTGTCTCCATGACTGCCTATTAGTGCCATTGGTGATTCTAGTCGCAATCTATACAACTGATTACTTTTGATCCCGATCTGCACATTCTTTTTCCAGCTCGGGTGTTTCACGTATACCTTCTCCTTGATGAAGTAGAAGTCATAGCCCTTGCCTTGTAGTTGCGACACAAAAAGTAAGTTCATCCCCAATCCTGGTACATGCAGTACATTTGTAGCACGGAACCGTTCTCCCGATTCTGTTTGAAAAACTATGGTACCCTTCCCTACTGGAGTATACTTTGCCTTGTTCCCCATGGTGATCTGAAAGTTCGTCTTCTCTTCTCGATATTCTGAGAAACACTCCATGATTCCCATCATATGCCACGAAGCTCCACTGTCTATATACCATACTTCTGATGATGCAGCACTAGTCATACACGCCACTTCTTCTTCCAGCCTGGAAGCCAACATAGAGAAATCGAAATCTCTTTCTCTTGTGCAATATTTTGAAAATCTGTGTGAGTCCCCTGACGTGGATGCCTCTGCATCATGGTCTCGACCCATAACTGATTTTTCCTTTCTGTCTCTGATTACATGCTCTGGTACCATGTGAAAATTCTATCGCTGCAGCAACTGATTTATAATTCCTACTTATTCCACAATAAGTTATCTATGAAATTACTTCAATAAACATTAAAATAAATACTACTGCAAATATCACACCGTAATACAAAAACAAACATATGCACAAGCATTAACACACTAACACAGATATCTTGGACAATAGTCCCCGGAAAAACCCAATGTGGGAAAACCGGTGCAGCAAGGGAGGATTTTATTATTCAGCAATTCTTCTGTACAACAGGGTGCCAAACTGGCTTACCCACAGAGAGAAATAATTCTCCAGCACTTCTCCCAATCCCGGCGTCAACCTGACTAACCTCTATGTGGCTCTCAAACCCTCTGCATCAGCCCCAGGCCTCTCTGCGTCACTTACGCAGGCCCAGCAAGTGACTGTGCAGTCTATTGTTGCCTCTGCGTCTGCGTCTGCCTGAAAAGCCCTGCATCTGCCTCTCCTGCCTCAGCACTGATATCCAATGGCTGATCCCGCCTCTCTGCTCCGTACTTGCTGCCTCATAACTGCTCACAAACCATTGGTTCAATTTCTCAGCTAACCCCGCTCCAGAAATTGAACTGACTCTCTCTCAGTGTATTCTCCAAGTGACCATCAAGCCTCCTCTTATACTTTCCTCATTAACAAATCAACATTCAAGATTAAGTCCCTAATCAACGGCTAAGATTTGATCTGGCTTGATCCATGACTTCTGGACCATTCTAACACAGTTTTATATTAATACACATTAATATTTTATTTTCCCTAGGTTTAGACTTAGGGACTCCATTAAAAATATTAATTATTTTAATATCTCCCAAACTATTTAGAGTCTGCCCAAACCCTTTCTGGGTATTGGAAATCTCATGTGCCTTAGCCTCTCCACCAATTTTCATGGCTAGAGCACATCCAATGTTACCCCAAATCAACATAAACATGTGTCTCGTACAGTCAAGGACAGAGTATAGTTGTTGAGTTACGTGTCGCCAAAGATTGGTAATTATTGTATCTTTGTATGAGTCATACTTATCTTCATTCTTGAACTAAAACATGGGTAAAACCTTCATAAACTCCCTTAATAACCCAACAGCAGCAAACAACAAACCCTTCTCAAAGGGGATCTATGCCATTATTCAGAAAAACCAGCCAAAGGATGTGCAGGAGGGGCAGGAAATAGGACACAAGATTTATGCTCTTGGGACAGATTTGAAGCACATGAGGGTCACATGGAAAGTTCTTTTCAAACATGATGAACTAGATGCCCTCCTTTCCAAAGTGAGCCAGATAGAAGGGAAGAAACTAACATGGGCTCTAAAACCAGCTATGCTTGCTCTCATACAACACAAGTTCTTGGAGGAACCTTGAGAAGGTGTCAGACTTCTAGATATATCTTGTCTCAGTAACATCATGAGACTAACCGCCCCTATAGCTCCATACAATGATGAAGTTATGAGGAGAGCTTTCAGACTGGTGATAGAAGCATTCCGAGAATTGGACAACAGTGCAGGTTCTACTTTCAGGAAAAGCTTGAGATTTTTAGAGGCATGGCCATGACTAGGACTTACGAGATCCTGTTTGATTTGAAGTGTGATGAATTGATCATATAGATGTTCCAATGCTTCTTGAACATTAGGAAACATCATCCTGACAGAGTCATAGCACACATGCATTCCATCTTGTCCTCATGTATGAGAGGTTGTGATGTCATCTGTCGAGAGTTGCAATCTCGATTGTTGTCTATTTGGAGGAGAGAGCAGTTGGTTTGCTTATGGTCTGGCTGAGAGGTTGGTTGAGCAGAGCATTGGGCTGACCATTGGGCCGATCAGGAGATAGTTGACCAAGGAGGAGCAGCTCAAGTTTGGGAGCTCATGCAGCAAGAATGAGAAGAGGAGGAAGGGACTTTGCTTCATCTGTAAAGGACCTTGGGGACCTGACCACTCATGTTTGAGTGACACTGAGGAGATGACAACGGTAGAGCAGGGAGATATTCTTTATGTCTATCAGGATGAGGACTCTTTGTTGGACGAGTCCATGGGTTCATACGATGATACCTGAGAGAAGCGCAAGCAGTCATATGGAGTTGATGACAGTAGCCCAGATGTGCATCCATGTGTAGTAGAGGAGTACGAGGAGCAGTTGACTGATCCCAGGTGGGAAAGAGACAGGGAGCAAATGAGCGGCTGATGATTTAGCATAGAGAGCACATAGAGGAGCATGAATCATGGCGAGTCATTGACATCAGACCAGATTCATATGATGAGTAGTCTATGGGTCCTAAGAGAGACATTCAGGATAGTGGGTCCTAGGAGAGACATTCACGATGGAGTGTGAGTCAGCCGAGGAGGATGAGGCGCACAATATGCATGATGAGCCTTTTTGGGAGAGCCAGTTGGAGGTTCATATTGAACTCGTGATGATGGAGGATGAGTAGCCACCCTTGTGGTCAGTCGTTGTTGAGGAGCAGACAGATGTCCAGACAACTAGCAGGGTGACGATGTTCGCTGACACTTGTCCTCAGGAGATGCTGGAGTATGACAGGACAGTTTGGCAAGAGATTGGTGGATTGAAAGAGCATGGAGTTTCCTATCAGGCAAGGGAGATGGCAGTGCATCCATCTTTGGGTCTACCCATTGATGAGGGGCAAACAAGTGTACTGGCAGTTAGCTGAGTTGCAACATTTTCAAGTAGCAACCCACTCCAGGAGTACATAGACAAGGCTTGCAGCACAGTTTGGCTACTTTTACCCATTACAGGGAGAGAGGCAGGACTTTCTCGATGGATATTGTTGAGCAACCAGATAGGGTAGCACGAGTTGAGCATGGACCAACATCAGCATAGTAGACATGTTCCTTACATAGGAGTCCATGACTTAGATTGGCGGGAGATCATGAGTTGGTATCCCATTAATGAAGTATCATTCTTAGTCGAGAGCAGTGTACTGCAGGAGCCCTTAGATGTGGGGCATATTACATGCTCCAGTGGGCAGCAGAATGTGGATTGGCCACTCATCAGTATCAGTGTCTCAGCGCAGCATTAGTATGGTGAGACTAACCTTGGGGTATGCCAAGGATTGGAGTGGAGAGAGGTGATGAGCTGCTACACAGTTGGTAGGGCAGCATTCACAGTCGGAGCTACAACACAGCAAGAGCCATGTAGCATTAACGCTCCTTAGTGGCATTGGGATCCAAGTGGATATACAGGCAACAGGTTGAGTCAGAGATGGACATGGGATCCACGTATTGGAGGATCCAGTCATGTTTCGATAGCTTGGAGACGTGACATGGACAAGTGGTTCGTATGGGATCCAGGCATTGGGTCTCAGTGGCGTTGGACCACCAGATTGATCCACAGATTTGGATTGCTTGAGGGCAAGCAATCTTGGGGCAAGAGGACTGTCATGTCCCCATTTTTATTCTTCTTCGTAATACAACCAGGGTGGATTTTCAGGATAGGGAATGGCCAGGTCAGTGGAGCAGGTTTATGTCATCAAGGGTTCCAATGGAGTTTTGAGGAGTTTTTATGGGATTTGATGGCATTCATTTGACATACTCCATCATCAGCACAATTTGCCTTTCATTTCGTTGCATTCCAACAACTTTCAAAAAATCAACATTATTATTGGGAATAACTTAATTAATTATGCTCAAGGTGGCATTCCGGGGAGATTAATTGATAGAACACCTCAGTGTAATAGCCCGTTGGAACCAAAACAAGAAGATCTATATGATGGGACCTTTTGATGAGAGTTTCAGTGACCTCAGAAGACATGGTGGCCAATTTACCCTTTTCCCGCATTAAAAAGTATCTTTATTAAAATAAAGGGAGAGTACTCCATGATTAAAATAATAATAAAATAGAAGACTCTAGAGGGGTCCATCAGATCTATAAAAGAGGACGAGGCCATTGGAGGACATCTTGGATTGAGTATTGTTTCTTGTATGAGAGGTTGAGAACCCGGTTCTCTACTCCAGCACTAGCCCCAAAATGGAAACCCTCGGGCTATGAAACCAGATTCGTCTCCCAAGCCCTAAGTGTCCCCAATCGTGTCCGAAAATCGGGACACGTCATGTCCGATCGAGACACTTCGAATCCAGAATGTGTCCCGATTAGGACACTTCGAATCCAGAATGTGTCCTGATTTTCAGACAAGAATCCGGAAATCAAGAACCTGCGAGACGTTATAAAGTCGTATTTCCCCATTCTATTTGCACATTCACTTGTTTAGTCTATTGTGGGTTTGTTGTGGGTGTTTGGGAGCAAGGAGCAAAGGGTGTGGGATCATTTTCAAGGAGATTCAAGCAACAGGTAAATGCTAGATCCTGTCATATTTGATGATGGTGATACTATAGAGGGGTCATCCTCCACACTAGCAGATGCAAAGATGACTTTGGAGACAAAGGAGGAGGATGCAACAGCAGAGACCAGTGGTGACCATGATGATGAGGAATCAGGATAGTGATGCTGATTTTGATGATGACTATGAGGATTGATGACTCATGAGTCATCAGCTACCTACTGCCTTGAGGCTTGTATACTTGTAGACTTGTAGTTGTAGTTGTTTTGTATTTGCTATTTCTATTTGCCATTGGCATTGCACTACCTATGTAAACAGTAACACATTCTGATTTTGATGACTTAATGAGGAAACTACAATATCTTTATCTTACTTCTTGTCTTTCTCCTATTGGATCATTGATTAATTGAATATGTATTATAAATTTATAATTTATCAATTATCATTTATGTCACAATTGTATTTGTAATTTTGTATGCATAATGTTACTTTGTAAAACTTGCATCTAGATGAATTTGTATCATGAATGAGAACTTGTGTAGAAATATCTAGTTTTTAATATATATCATATATATATATAATGAAATCATATATAACGTATCCGAATGTGCCCTGTTCTGGGGGGTCAACGTGTCTGTATCTAACACTCGAATCCCTGTATCCGTCAAATCCCAAATCCCCGTGTCAGGTGACTTAGCCCTCAGGTGATTCAGTGAGAGTGGGCGAGCACCCATCTCTTCCCTTGGTGGATCCATTCAGGGTTCACAGGTTGCAATGTATTGTTTTCAATTTGTTTTGGGAGACCCATTGTGGCATTATTGCAGATCTGTTGAGGCCAGTTGTCTCAGCTATTTTTCCAGCATGTAAAATCCCAGTTCTTATATTATAATAAAGCTGAGATTGTTTATGTTTATCGTATTATCAAATTGCATGCATTTTATATGTCATATTTTACATGGCAATCTTTTGTTTATGAGTAGAAATTTTATGTGAAGGGAATGTTCCAAATTTATTTCGTTTGGAACATTACATTTGGTAATTGAGTATTGGATTTACTTATCATGGATACTTCTGGGTATGGATTGATGGGGGGATTTGGCGGAAAGATTGGCCTTAGTTTGTGCTCTTGTCCCCTTGATCTCTTTTGTTTGTTACCCTTCGATCTTAGTCCCGTGGGATCTCCTTTATTGACCGTTTGGTTCTAGGGTGGTACTACTTAGGAAACCCCAAATTTGGGTGCATGGTCCCGCTTCTTTACCCGCACATATTACTCCCTTTCCACTCACTATACCCCCATTCATCTTCTCTCCCACCTGGGTCCCATTTCCATTTTTGGTCCACATAGGGCTAGCCTCCCTATCCCCTTGCCCCCACATTGGGTGAGGCCTAGAATAACGCCCCGGAGGTTGAAGCAATTAAAAGAAAAGGTGAAAAGCATAACTGGCCACATTTAACAGGAAATTGTACCACAAATGCAAAAGATGGTCGAGATAAAATAATTAGCACGTGGGCAAAAGCCAATGCATGAGCTCTATCCCAATCCATGGCCATCACCCTGGTTCCATAGGCCCTAGATGAGCCTCCTTTATCATTCAAGAACCCATGATTGTCTCAACCCCTAGAGGGCAATGAACCAACCTACCTAAAAGGGGGCAATCACTAATATATCTTACATATCATGCTCTTGTCATTTGAACCCCGAGCAGTTAATTAAATAAATTCATAAAAGGAAAAAGGCATATAAAGAAGGGTGGAAAAATCAAAGTTGGGGCACCTCATGTACCACAATTGCTCCCTCCTACACATTACATACCCAGGTGTGGGCTTCACCTTATCTAGCTACCCATATGCCCCACTATGTGGCCCAAGATTGCCCCTCTAGTTCCCTATTCCATTGGACTTATTTGTCACTTGCCACCCACATTAGAGGGATGTACCTTGGACAACCTATCCCCTTTAAGGGTTGAAACCCTCTAATAAGGTACTTGGCTAACCCCCCTTGGAGCTTGGAGACACTAGTACATGCCAAAGCCCAATACAGAAGGGCATGCCAGTATGAAGTGCCCACTTTGTTATTTATGATTTGTAAGCTCTTTTACCCGATTATTTTAATGATTGGTTGAACTGGAAGCCTAGGGGACACATTGGATCTTATGCAGGATTATAGGTGGTTTCCATCTGGGTTTGGTCTCCCTATATGGGATCCTAACCCCCAGAGGTCCACATTGGCACATGTAGGGTGTGCATTGAGAGCCATGGGCCTCCATACCAGCAGACATCACTCCATGGATATTCATGGATGCTCAGAGACTACTAGCAATCCACTTTTTGGATGATGGTTCTTGGTACATTATGCCCGGCAGACCCACACAAGAGCCCCACACTCTTGGCGGTTTTCCCAGGACTTGAACGATGTCATGGTAGCATTCATTCCACCACTTTGACCCTTGCAGAGGATCTACACGCATCTCTGATTCATATAGAGACACATGTGGTCATTTATGTGCCCTCAGACCCACTAGGAACACCACAAATCTACTACTTGGAGAACAAGGAGCCACCCCCTTGTCCATCATATTCCGAGGAATTTATTCCTCAATATGGCACTTTTGGATATTACTATGCCTTTGGAGGGCCCCATGACATGTACATATTATTATTTGGTCCTTTGTGAGGCTTATTTTTACACTTGTGAGCTAGTTTGGTGGACTTGTCACCAATAGGGGTTTTATTTGCACATTACTTTATCATTAGGGGCTAATGTAGGCCCATAGGCTAATTCGAACTCCTTAGGAGGCTATACATTGATGTTAGATACATTCATTTGGATCATCACTTGACTTGGGATCTCTCTAATCATAGAGAATTTCGCACTTTTTCCTTGGTGGATAGTTTTTGGAGATGGATGAATTTTGATGTATGGGTTTGGGTGAATTTTGATGCATGGATTTGGGTTATTTCTCGTCTTGGAGCTTTATTGAGAAAATGAAATGCTGGTTGGATATAATCTATAACATTGTAAGTAAATTTTAATGCTATTATTCTTGTTGTTGCATACTGCTAAAATTAGGGCTAGTTGTTGCATTATTGAAATGTGGAATTAAGCATGTTTTAGCTAATTTAATGTATGGGCCAATGTTATATGAATGAAATGTCCTAGAGATTTATTTATCTCGAGAAGGTTTCATCATTTTCTTTGAAGTATAAATGCTTGAAGGCCACTTTTCTTTTCTTTCTCTCAACATTGGATGAAGTTCACTTTTCGGGCCTCCTTGATCAAGAAACCAAGTTCTTACTCATCATTATCCTTGACTCCATATCCCCAAGTGAACTAGGCACTAATCCCTCAAAAGGGTGATCATTTTAACTCACTTTTTACCATTTTCCCATTTTTCCTCAAGTCTAGCCCCATTAGGTCACCTAGGGAATCATTTTCTCGGGAATTGACCCAAGGAGAAACTTCGATCTCCTATAAGCTACTGCACTAGTGGGTCCCCTCCCTCTCCAAATTTGAGGCAATTCTAATGGTGAAATCTCGGGGAATCCCGAGCCCTAGCTTTAGGATCGAATTGTGCCTAAGTATCCCCAAGGCTAGACGTCAATAGGATCAATTCACCTTTTGAAGTAAATATTCTTGTTTGGTCCTTTCCCCTCACCTTGTCCAGGATAGGAACATCATTGTTTGCTACATTCCATACCCGAACCTGGGTTGGGTCCACTTGGCCCCATGTGGTCCCACTTCTCACTAAAGATTATTTTTCAAGAACTATTTGGGAATCTGAGTTTCCCAAGGATTATAGGGATTGAGAAACTTGTTTATAAGCCTATTCTTTCTCCCTCAACCCTCCAATCCTCACCCCTTATCCCTGGTGGACCAAGTCCCTTGCTTAAAGAGCAAGCAAACTCCATTCTTCACTCCATCCTCGAGGAAGGGTTTTCGGGGTCACTTCTCACCTATCCATTGACATATACTTTACAAGTGATCCCTACACTACCGGGATTCCTCCCATCGGTGAAATTTCGTAAAGAGCAAGAAGACTTAGTTGTGGTGACAATGGGCTAAACCTCCACTGTTGCTCTTAACCTAGCAGTTGCCCTCTTAGGAACCCCTTTAGGTCCCCTGATAGTTTGAGCGGTAACAGGACCTCCAATAGCCAAGATTAAAATTTAATCAAAGGTGGAGATTATTTCCCAATCGATCCATGTAAGTTTTTAGATGATTCACACCTTATCTCAATTACTTTTCATTAATTAACCACTTTTCCTTAGTTTAGACTTGGGAAATATTTAAAAATAAGCTAATAATCTAATTAAGACACTTCTAGCTGGAATTTCCAGAAACAATTTATGGGTTATGGAAAACTTCAGTGTTTTAGCCTCTCCACAAATTTTCGAGACTAGAACACCTTTGATGCTACAAAAACTAACATGTCATGTGCCTAGAAGCACCACTGTTAATCAACCAAATATCACTACTATCTATAATAGTTCCTATAAGAGAGGAGGGAAAGAAATATTCTTTCTAAAATCCATCTACAATCTCATCAATCTTAAATTCCTTTGTCTTCTTTTGTGGTAGCTATTCATCATCATCATCAACATCTGTTGTTGATGCATGTTGATTTTCCTTCCTTTTCTTCTAAGAACACCGAGAGGCATAGTGACCAAATGTATGACATTTGAAGCATCTGATCTTTGAAAGACCCTTCTTTTGATCTTGAACTAGAGCTAATCTTCCACCTATATTTTTCTTATCAATGTTTCTTCTTCCTTTTCCTTTCCTTGCATGAGTTGCAAGGGCTTGGGTCTCGTCATCCTGAGATCTTTGCAAGTTGTTCCTGGACAATAATCTGGCCTCCTCTTGGACACAATTAGTCCAAAGCCGATCAAACTTGGGCAACTCAGTCCGTGTACAAATACCTTTCACAAATGGATCCCATGAAGAAGGAAATCCATTAAGAGTCACTGTAACAAGCTCTACATCATCAATGGTATCACCAATGGCATTAAGTTGATCTTTCAACCGGGAGACTCTCATGAGATAACTGGCAACCGAATCTAATCTAGACATCATGATACTATGTAATTGATGCCTTAAGGTTAATTTCCTACTATTGTTCTTACTCTCGAACAATCCCACCAAGGCATCATACATTTCTTTGGCAGTTTTCAACTCAGCAACATGTGGAATAAAATGGTCCTTTATGGAATCTATTAAGTTCCTTTTAGCTTTTGCTTCATTCGTCTTATGCTTGGCTTTCTCCTCAACATTCTTTCGTTCTAAGACATTTTCCTTCACATTATTCCGAATCTCATTTTCATCCAAGACGAGTATCTTGGTCTTCCAAGATCTAAACTTTGTGCCACCATCCAACCAACCTTCTACTCTTGACAAGACATCAAAAATTTGTACAATCTGCTAAATACTGAAATCAATGATTGATCTTCAACAAAGCTCTAATACCATGTTGAAATTCTCTAGCATTTGTAATAGAATACAACTTTTTGATCTAATAATTACTTTCTATTGATTTTCAAACAGTATTTCTCATGCCAATAATATCATTTAATAACTAGACACAAAAAATCTCAACTGTACACGTAGCGGAAACAATAAAGATCATTGAAACATAGCCATTCACAATAGACAATATTTTTACCCCTGGGAAACCCAACTTTGGGAGAAAACCCAACAATTTTTTCTTGAGGAGAAACTGTCTTTGACTCTTTTTGGCAAGGTTTACAAAATAAAAAATTTGTCTAGAAATTTGTGCCAATATTACAAGTCGAATTCTAGTCAAACTTGGTCAAACTATTGCTAGCCAACACTGGTCAAACCAATCAAAAAATCAGAAGTCAACAATGGTCTACGGTTTTCGGTCAACCCACATGTGTAGCCTTGCAGTCAATGGTTTGAGGTCAACTAGCAGATGTGGCCATGCGGTAATGGTCTATGGTCAAACACAATCAAACAGTCGTGATCAAACTCAATCAAACACGATCAACTGCGGTCAACTATTCACACGTGCAGTTGCAGTTAAAGTGTTGGTCAAACTCATCCTTCTCACACATGCGGCCTTCAAGATAGTAATGATGATGAGAGATGAAAGATGATCCTTAGCAAACTGATTTCTCCTTCGCTGAACTTCTACTCCACTAGAAAAGATTGAAAGAGATTGATATGCTGATAATTTGTCTCCTCACATGCTTGTGTATTTATATAGAGCTCTAATGTTGAGTGGAGACCCATAAAGAGGCACCGCATCACAAGCAACACCTTCACTTACGGAGCCTACATTACAACTCAACATTAGACTAGAAATTTTTATTCCACTAATGGGTGAAAAACCCCATTAGATAAACAAATCAGATCACAACTCAACATTAGACTAGAAATTTTTATTCCACTAATGGGTGAAAACCCCCATTAGATAAACAAATCAAATCCGTTCTATAGAAAATAGATCACTCCATCCCAGAGCAAGTAATGTGAGCATCATGGGCCAATCTCCCCTCGCCAAATCAGCATGGCCCCATGGGAGAAAGACTTCCCTTGAGCCATTCACTCCTAGCCAAATCAGCATGGCCCCATGGGTGAATGTATCATTGCCCCCTAGTCAAATCAACATAACCTCGTGGGAGAATCCCTGCCTGATGTTGCAAAAGCATCAACACAACATTGGTAGTATTGCAACGTTTCCACTGGATTCTATGATGTACAGGGTATGGAATTGACATTTAATCAAGATCACCAAGCCCTTTATGTACCTCGATGTTGGTGCCATTCACTGTTGAGCCCCTCCTTCATGACTCTAGTAAAATGTACACTTCACTCAAGCAAAATCATTGATTAGGATGTTAAGCTTTTTCTATCTTAGTTTAATGCTTATAGGGTGATCTTGATGAGGATGATCCCAATATAGGCAATGATTTTGATGTTCTGTAGCTACTTCTTGTAGTATGATTTTCTTTGAATTTCAGAGGCCATTTAAAGCCTCCCTATTGATCTATTTTGATTCAAAGATGGATTGCCCTACGTGCACCCTTGCTATATGCATGAGAAATTTTGCATCTTTATGTATAATAATTTGGATTCATGCGGATGCACGTAAATTATATGTTCTTTTCAAAATTCGAATATTTTATGTATTTTTTGGTTGACCAATCTTTTGGTCCAGTTCTGATAATATTGTTGAGGATGCTACGACCATTTTCCATCAAACAAACAAGGGGAATCTCGTTGTTTTCATTCCCATGATTCATCTCATGAGATACATTTATTTTTGTTTTGATATGATTTTGTATCATTCGATTAGATCTTATGACTTGGGGCAAATATCATATTTCAATATTGATATCTGAGTTATCACTTGACATCTTATATATCAATTTTATTTTCATATTTATGTAGCAATCTGTTTGTTTGATGTTGATGTTGTTTTAGAAGTTAAAAAAAATGATTATTTTTGTGTTTTTTTTAAAGTTTCCTGATAATTTCCGATATTTTCACCAATATTGCCGATAATTTAAATTTTAGACCCACAGTGATAAATTGCCGATAGCGATAAATGTAACATTAATGCAAACTATAAACAGGTTGCCGAAGGGCCAAAATATGCAACGCACTTCCTTCAGCAATTCACTAGTAACGAAAATGATTGATTGGTTTTATCGCATGTAGATTTTCACAGTTAGTAACATGATAATGCGAATTTCTGGAATACTGTGTGATACCATTAAGGTATCACATACCTTAATGGTATCACACAGTATTCCAGAAATTCACATTATCATGATTGTTTGGTGTTGTACATGCTTTCATACTTAATAACATGATCAGAAAACACATACCTTAAAAGAGTCCCTTGCAGGATAAGCCTGTTCCCAAAACCAACCACATATTGAACGGTCCACTTGCTGCCCCATCCATTGTTTCTCCAGCATTACCTCCCTGCAGAAGTGCATTGTTTTTTAGAATACATTTTACACAGTTAACATATTTTGCAAAATCCATGTCTTTCGTGAAATAAAGAAATGCAGAACCACCAAGTTAAGGTACAACAATATAGGTTTACTTTACTCAAAAATTACTGGGCTCTATATAAGAGGAAGAAAAAAGGAAGCTAGTTTTCCACTTAATAAAATGTTAATTTAAATAGAATCTCTCTCGTGAGACATTTCTATGTACTTGAATAATATCAAATGTCTCACCTTTCTCTTTGCTTGTGGTCTGCATATATTTTACGTGCAACATTCACATGGTATGAAAGTAAATACCAAGGGTTGGCATTTGTGAGATCAAAGGCAGAGAAAAGTATCGGTATCTAAAAGGCAAATCCCAGAAGCACGGGGTATTTGCTTCTGGGGTATTTGAGGAAGCACGTTGAGGAAGACGACATCATGGACACATAAAAATGAGAACGTGGCCAAGAAGTTTTGCACAAGGGAACTGGAATCGAACATGCACGTCAGTGGGATGAAAGAACACAAAGGCAAAGGCACCAGCACCAGGGACAGCAAGGCATTGAAAAATAACAGGAAGATAAGTATATACTTTATTTATGCTTATGGTATTTAATTAAAAAATAAGATAAAAAGCAGTTTAAAACTTAGGAAAAACACAAAAATTAAGATTTAAAGGCTAACAATCAACTCAACCAATTGAGAGTACGGAGAACCACATGAATGGTGAACATACAGGTCGACTAGTGACAATGCCTACAACGGAATTTGGGATAGTGCACACTGCAAACTAACAAAATTGTGATGGATGAACATCAACGAGCATATCCAAGAATTGTGCTCATTTACCATAGGAAATCCGGCGCTAACAGAAAAAGATTGACATGCAAGTCGTATCAGCAGTAGTCTAAATAGCTAAATGGCACACATCAGGAAGCATCATGTGAGATTGCAAGTGGAGTGTTCTAACGGGAATTGATTTCATGAAGACTCACGTGTAGCACCACAAACAACATCTAGGCTGACAGGGCAGAGACTCACATGGTGAACAACAGACTGCATTTGTGTCATACAAAATTTGGCGGGAATGAAGATGGTTTGCAGGTTAAAGACAAGCAGACCAGAGGAATTTTGGAAGTATGGCAATATTTTCCAAGTGGAAGTAAAGAAGTTAAGATGAAATAGCTTTATTAATGTTCAGAAATGACCAAATAAAGGTTGGTGAGAATAGAGAGTGCAAATAGTAGTCAATAGACCATGGAAGAGTCTAAACTCTAGAACACTCCTACATGTTGAAAATTTGAAAAAAAAGAGAGATAAAAATGACAATAAAAGAGAGTAACAGGTTTAGCAAACGCAAAGGAGAAGAACTGTAGGAGGCATGAGGTCTGCCTCTAAGATCTCCTAGAAGTGGGATATTTGTCATAGGTGGGAAGAAGTCCGTTGTCTCATTGGCCTATCACCAACAAGCTCAAGAAGGCAGGAGTCCAACTAGAGCTTACTGCCTTTAGCAGCAAAGATATGCAGAAAAAGAGAAGTGATGAGTTTGATAGTACTAGGTCTATAGAGGTTTCCAAATGTCTCCTATCTATGGACCATCACCTCCCAAATGTATAAGATTAGACATCTCTAGTTAGAGTATGTAATGAACATAATAAATATATAGATAATATCAAATAAATAATAATTGTAACAACAATAACAATAAATGAAGTGATACATCCTAACTAAAGGACATGACCCATAAACCATTGTCACTAGTCAATGCATATAATTACACCATCACATGGCATTGTATCATTCATTATCTCCCTCATATTCATCTAGTATTTATATTACTTGTCCTATATGGATTTTTATTGTTTGTCATTCTTATGTTGGATATTCATTAATAAATGAACTTTATTCATTGCATTGGTATCAAATGCAAGTCTTATCCTGACCTTTGGCCACATTATTTTCAAACCTTGTCTAATCTAACATTTGGCCATGTAATTTTCAAAGTTTCTCTAATCTTGCTCCTTGATCGCAAACTAGCCATTAGCCATTTCAAGTCAATATTATTTCACTATTAGTCATCACAACAAAAATTAATAAGGCAATTGCGAAAAAAAATTGAACCAATTGATCACTGAAGCTCTCATTCTATGCATCAACTGTGAAAATTTTATTGCAGTTATTGGTGATTATTCTTCTATCTTCAGAGATTCTTTTTCTTATGTATTGAATAAAAACACAACTACAATTTCACCAAAAATTAATCACAAGAACTAAGAAAATAACAAACACATAAAATTTGGACACCAATATTTTTGGACAAACTGTCCCTGAAAAAATCCCAGTATGGGGAAAACTAGTTCTGCGGATGAGGGTTTTATTATTTCTTCAACAAATTGAGAATTACATAAACTGCTAGACTTTTACTGGCAAAGCTCCAGCAATTTAATTTATCTTAACTGCTGACCAAATCAAACGGGGAAATCAAGAGTCTTCCTCTGCAAATCAACTCAGCCTCTCCTAGGAAATTCACATTTCCTCCAACAACTCACATTGGCAAACTGGAAAATATGAATTGACCTCATAGAAACTCGCACTGCCTCTAGGAAGTCAATCTCGTGAGTAATACTACCTCCAGCAACTCAACTAACTCACTCGTACTGCCTCCAGAATATCTTTCTAACAACTAGCAACAAAAACGAGCTTCTGGGAACTTGCACTGGATAAACTAGCTACTCGCACTTCCTGACTCGGCCTTCCTCTTGCAGAATAATTCGGCCTCCTCCTTACTCTAGAAAAACCGGAATCACTATGAAGAATTTCTTTGGAAAATATCTCCTCAATTTCTCCTATTGAAACCCCGCTACTGGTGTCTCCCACACTATCACTTTGCCCGCCCTTGTTAGTTTTTTTTTTTTTTTGTAGCATTGAAGGTGTTCTAGTCTCGAAACTTTGTGGAGAGGCTAAAACACATGAGTTCCCCATAACCCAGAAATCATTTCAGGAAGTGTCTCAATTAGATTATTAGCCCATTTTTAAATATTTCCTAAGTCTAAACTTAGGGAAAGTGGTTAATTAATCAGTATTAATTGAGAAAGGTGAGAATAATCTACAAATTCACACGGATCAATCCATATACGATCTCAACCATCGATTATGTTTTAATCTTGGTCGTTGGAGTCCCAATTGGAGATTATAAGAGGTCGTTGGGTAGATGGAGAACACACCAGTATAGATACTCAGTTGCCCAGGTAGTTCAATTGCTTCAATAGCAGAGATTCAGCAGAGAAGATTGAGCCAAAGGGTGAGTAGCAGGCGGCATAGGAGGTCAACAACATTTCCAGAGGAAGTCTTTTAGTTCTGAAAGAGACAAAGAGAGGGAGTGTGAAATTCCCAGGGGGTCTGTGCAAGGATTGCACAGGCATAGCAGCAGGAAATCCGATCTAGCTGAACGAGCTAGTGATTCAGCAGTTGGAGGTTGGGATCTTGATCAGATAAGCCAGTGAGTCAGTGCCAGAGACAGAGCTAAAGGTTTCAGAGTTTTCCGGAGGCAGCTGCAACAAGGTTTACGCAACCTCTGCGCAGAAGTTGACGCAAAAGGGATTGCATGTGGCTGGCGAAGCAATTCCAAGGACAAAAATCAGCTGCGAAGTGAGGAAAAATCCTCACAATAATTTTGTCAATGTTTCTACCAGATTGGTTTGCCAATAGAGCATCCAAATTATTGTACTCAGATTTTAGCTATTACATAATAAAATAAACCCTCACACTGCTACATTGGTTTTCCCAAGTTGGGTTTTTCCGGGAACATTTGTCCAAAAATAACTATGTTAGTTTTTATGTGTGTGTGCTAGTGTTTTCTCAGTTTCCAACGCTATTTTTTTCATAGTTTATTTGTGAAGATTGCGGTGTGAATTATTTGGTATTTACTGTAGCAAATAAATTGTTAAATTAACTACCAATTACAAATATTAATTTCTAGTTGCTGCAATAGGATTTCAGATTTCAAATTTTTCATTGGTATCAGAGGGTGATTGATCAGTTGGGAAGTTAGAAGCAGAAGAAGAGAATTTCGCAGTTCAGAGGGAGCAACAAGCCAAAATCCTCAGGAGTTGCGCGGTGCCTAGCCAGTCAGTGCGAATAAAGGTTCAATTTTTAGTTGCAGGGTGGCAGAAAATTCGATTTGCCCAACTTAGTGATTCCAGCAGACAGAGGAAGCAGCAGCAACTCAGATTTCCGCTAAGAAGATTCCTTGGTTGGGTGCAGATGATTTTGCAGCAATTTGCAATAGCAAAATCAATGTCGGATGGAAGAGGAATAGCACACATGTGTGCCTTTTGTAAATTCTTCAATATGACCATGGACAAAGTTGACATTCAAGGGGCTTTAGATTTGTCTTCCAGGGTGGAGGACGAATTTGATTGCTTATCAGGCTCAACTTCACAGGGTGTCTGGTATATAGACAATGGAGCATCAGCTCACATGATAGGGGTTAGAGAATATTTCTCTAGCTACAAGGAGGATCAGATGGACTTCCAGATTACGATGGTAAACAGAACAAAATGTACTCCAGTGGGGAGAGGTACCATCGATTTTCAGAGGGAGTCAGGAGCTAGTACCAACGCTACAGATGTATTGCATGTGCCAAGATTAGGTATGAGCCTGATTTCAGTATCCCAGTTATAGGAAAATGGATATGATATCCACTTCGTAGGGAAGAAGGTGAGACAAATTGGAGTTCGAAGCAACAGGTTGTACAGGTTGCAGCTCGACTCTCCAATGGTACTAATAGGCAGTGACAGTAGCAGTGGGAAGTAACTGAATGAGCTATGTCATAGGAGAATGGGACATTTACACCACGGACCACTCAAGATGCCCAAGGTGACAGTAACAGGCGTTCCAAAACTTGGCACAGAACACGATGATGTGTGCAAAGGGTGTGTGGTTGGGCAATATGCTAAGGCAACATTCCCAAGAAGTGACAGTATAGCAGATAGCGTGTTAAAACTTATACACTCAGAGAATTGTGGCTCGATGTCCACTAGAGCTCTCAATGGGGTCGAATACTTCATCACCTTTATTGATGACCATTCCAGTAAAACCTAGATCTACTTCTTGAAGACCAAGGATGAGGTCTTCGATCGTTTCAAGGAGTTTAAGGCTCTCGTAAAGGATGCAACAGGGAAGAAGATCAAGGTGCTTCGCTCAGATAATGGTGGAGAGTATATTGGCAAAGACCACAGATTTTTGTGCAAAGGAAGGCAGCAGAAGGGAGTGGACAACTCCATACAATCCACAGCAGAATGGGGTAGCGAAACGGAAAAATAGAACTATAGTTGGGGCTGCAAAAGCAATGTTATATGACTAGGACTTACCCAGATTTCTATGGGTAGACACATGTAACACAACAGTGCATATTCAGAACAGAAATCCTCATAGAACATTGGGTAAGAAAACACCAGAAGGGGTCTTCATAGGGAAGAAGCCAAAAGTTAGTCACTTCAAGATCTTTAGCAGCATTGATTATTGCCATGTGCCAGACAAGAAGCGAACCAAATTGGATTAGATTGCAGAGAAGGGGTTCTTCATTGGGTATAGCCAAACCTCCAAGGCATACAAGATCAACATCCCTAGCAATAGGAAGATTGTAGTAAGACAGGACGTAAATTTCATGGAAGATCGAGCTTTCAAGAGATCTCGTGAGATGCTTGCAAGTGATCAGAATCAACCAACAAAAGCTCCATTGGTCCTGCAGCAGGGGCAGCAAGTGGAATCGCCAATAAGACAAACACAGGGATCTAGTATAGTAACTAGTACCAGCATTTCCTTAGGTGTAGGAGATCCAGTGAGTTCACAGCAGTCGGAGTTGGTTGAACCTCCCACCACTAGTGGTCGAGCCAGCAGAGAGGTTCGTCAGACATTAAGAGATGCAGAGGAGTTTATTGGAACTCCTAGGACGAACAAGAGACAATGCAGACAACTTAACAGGTACCAAGATTTGGTGGCTCAGGTTGCAGAACCCTCCAGCTTTTAGGAGGTCGCACAGCATCAAGTGTGGGTAGATGCCATGGTAAAGGAGTACAGTTCTATCATGACGAATGATGTTTGGAAGGCAATACCAAGCCCTAAGGATAGGTTAGTTGTAGGTTCTCGTTGGATCTACAAATCAAGTACGCTACAAACGATAGCGTGGAGAAGTACAAGGCGAGGTTCGTGGCAATGGGGGTATGCACAAAAAGAAGGAATAGATTATGAGGAGACCTTCGCCCCAGTTGCCAAATACACTTCTATCTGGTCAGTTATATCTCTAGCAACTCAGATGGGGTGGCAGATGGACATCAAGACAACGTTATTAAACGGGGTGATAGAGGAAGAAGTGTACATAGAACAGCTAGAGCGCTTTGAGACTTATGAGAGCGCACTCATGTGTGCAGATTGAAGAAAGCTCTATACGGATTCAAACAAGCTCCCAAGGCATGGTATGGTCAGATTGACAACTACTTGCAAGAGATGGGATTCGTCAAGAGTGACGTAGATCCCAACCTTTACTATTTGATGATAGAGGGTCAGCCACTCATCCTAGTATTGTATGTGGATGATATCTTCCTGACAGGGTCATCAAGGCTCATAGATGACTGCAAGAGAAACCTGGCGGCAAAATTTGATATAAAGGATTTGGGGTTGATGCACTATTTCCTAGGATTGGAAGTGTTGCAGAAAGACCAAGAGATCTTCCTTGGGGAAGGAAGATATGCTATAGATATTCCGAAGAGATTCAGAATGCAGGATTGTAGACCCATGTCTATGCCCATTATCATCAACTAGAAGAAGATAGATGTATCAGATGACAAGGATGTTGACCCCACCTTGTATAGACAACTCATTGGTTCTCTCATGTATCTGGTCAACACTAGGTCAGATATCTATTTCGCAATCAATACCCTTAGTCAGTTTATGGTGGAACCGAAGAGGGTACATTGGACAACAGCAAGACACATTTTGAGGTATATGCATGGCATAATTAAGTATTGGTTGAGATATACCCGAGAGGATGACGTCAAACTACACATTTTGAGGTATATGCATGACACAATCGAGTATGGGTTGAGATATACCCAAGGGGATGACGTCAAACTATGTGGGTTCACAAATGCAGATTGGGTAGGCAGTTCAGTAGAGAGGAAAAGTACCTTTGGGTACTGCTTCAGCATTGGATCAGGGATGATTTCTTGGTGCAGCAAGAAGTAGAAGTCAGTAGCACTAAGCTCTGCAGAAGCAAAGTACATGGCAGCAAGCACAGCTACGTGCGAAGCCATATGGCTTTGGAAGTTGTTGGTAAGCTTGTTCAAGAAGAGGATGGAGGCAACCAAAGTCTGCTGTGAGAATCATAGTTGCATCAAGCTCTTTGATAATCCAGTGTTTCATGACAGGTCGAAACATATAGATATTCGATGTCATTTCATTATAGATTGTGTGCAGCATAGAGCAGCCCAGCTACAGTATGTTCCCACAAATGAGCAAGTTGTAGATACACTCACGAAAGCTCTAGGGAGAGCTAAGTTCGTCTATTTTAGAGAACAGATTGGTATGGTGGAGAACCCGTTTCAGTACGAGGGACAAAACATTTTGGATGCTTCTTAGTTGCATTAGTTGCAATTGCAGTGGCAACATATGAGAGGGAGTTGTAGTGCAGATGCAGAGTTGGCAACAATATAGTAGTGTGAGCAGCAACAAAAATGCAACATCAGAGTTGCGCAGTGCTTGATGGGTAGTAGCCAAATATCAGCAGTGTGACAGAGGGTGGTACAGAGACAGGGTGTTGTGGCAAAGTGCGCAACACTAAATAAAACACCTTCCTCACTAAGAGGGGGTGTTAGTTTTTTTTGTAGCACCAAAGGTGTTCTAGTCTCGAAACTTTGTGGTGAAGCTAAAGCACATGAGTTCTCTATAACCGAAAAGTTGTTTTTGGAAACTCCACCTAGAAGTGTCTCAATTAGATTATTAGCCCATTTTTAAATACTTCCTGAGTCTAAACTTAGGGAAAGTAGTTAATTAATCAGTATTAATTGAGAAAGGTGAGAATCATCTAGAAACTCATACGGATCGATCTAGATATGATCTCAGTCATCGATGTTTTAATCTTGGGCATTGGAGTCCCAACTTGAGATTATAAGAGGAGGTCGATGGGTAGATGGAGAACACACTAGTGCAGATACTCAGTTACCTAGGTAGTTCAATTTTCTCAGTAGCAGATATTCAACAGAAAAGATTGAGCCAGGGGGTGAGTAGCAAGTGGCAGAGGAGGTCAGCAGCAATTCTGAAGGAAGTCTTTCAGTTTCGGAAGAGACAGTGAGAGGGAGTGTGAAATTCCTAGAGGGTTTGCACAAGGATTGCACAGGCATAGCAGCAGGCAGTTCGATCTAGCTGGAGGAGCTAGTGATTCAACAGTTGAAGGTCGGGATCTTGGTCAGATAAGTCAGTGAGTCAGTTCCAGAGCCAAACAGAGACAAAGCTAAGGGTTTCAGAGTTTTCCGAAGATAGTTGCAACAAGGTTTGTGCAAGCTCTGCGCAGAAGTTGACACAGAAGGGATTGTGTGTCGCTGGGGAGGCCGTTCTGGGGACAAAAATCAGCGATGGAGTGAGGAAAAATCCTCAATAATTTTTCCAGTATTTCTCTCAGATTGGTTTGCCAATAGAGCATCCAAATTATTGTACTCAGATTTTGGTTGTTGAATAATAAAAATAAACCCTCATATTGTTGCACCGGTTTCCCAAGTTGGGTTTTTCAGGGACATTTGTCCAAAAATAACTCTGTTAATCAAGGTTACTTGGGAGCGGGAGTGAAAACGGGGAGCGGGAGCGACATTTTCAAAAGTTCCCGGTTCGAGAGCAAATCAAGGAGTGAATTTTTATATAATATATATATTTTTATATTTTGATGCATATATGTCAACAAAAGCATGTAGAATGATGAATTAGATATAAAAAACATAAAAACATAGATTGAACCATATAACATCAATCATCTAGAAGTTATAATATTCATCAACCACATCGACAAGTTCGTAACATAAAACATATTGAGTCTCATGATTCATCAATCCTAAAGTTTCAAGCTTTCAAAATTCAATATATAACATTTATCATCATTGATCACCAAAGTTGCACTTGTAAGCTAAGTGTAACCATTACAACAAAGAATATCTAACATGAAATGAAATGTTATAAAATGAAATGAAATGAAACAACTTTTAACTTTAACGAAGCATCATATTCATAATTCATTACCAATGAGTTATAATTGCCAACTTCAAACTTAAAATGTCATATATTGTTTACAAAAAATATCATAATAAATATGAAAGAGACAACAGTTATAAAAACTACTAGAAACTAGAAAAGACAAGTAACTATATTATCTATTGCTAATGCTTGGGCCTCTTGCCGCCACAAGAAATGTCTAATTTTTTAGTCTTGTTGGAAAATCAGGATCTTTGTCATTAATGTCACCCTCTAAGACTTAACATAAGATAGAAAAACATGGCATGTCAAGTCAAGATTTTGTTTGAGTGATGGGTACATTTTTAGTAGGGTCGTGATAGAGGAGTTCGACAACCAATGTCACTAACATCAAAGTACATAGAGGGATTGGTGCTCTTGATTAAATACGAGTTCCATACCCTAATACATGAAAAAATCAATGGAAACATTGCAATCCCCCCAATCCTGAAAAACTGATAAGTCTGTTGGATTTTGAATGAGATCTAAAATTCTACTTTCTCCATATGAAATCTAATTACTCTCAAACATCCCGAGTCATTTCATGGTAATGTTAAAAATTTAAGTAGAAGGATGAAAATGAAGATTAAGGAGAATTTAACATTACCATGAATCACATATCAGTATTAGGGCCATAGGCTTGATCATTAGGTTGCCCCACTCAAAACTTACTTGTTTCTTTGAAAAAAATGCATTTGGAATGTTACTACAAAAAAAAAATTGCAAAAAAGGCTAGGGAGCGAAAATTTCGCAACCGGGGTCGCTCCCGAAATTCCCTATGAGAGTGATTTCGGGAGCGCGCTCTAGGAGGGGATTCGAGGGGGGGAGTCACTCCCCCAAACCCTGGTGTTAGTTTTTATGTGCGTATGCTAGTGTTTTCTTAGTTTCCAACTCTATTTTCTTCCGTAGTTTATTTGTGAAGGTTGCAGTGTGAATTATTTAGTATTTGTCGTAGCAAATAAATTATTGAATTAATTAACAATTAGAAAAATAATTTCCAGATGTTGCAATAGGATTTCAGATTTGAAATTTTCACATTGTTATCACTACAAATATGTTGTCGAGATGATCTCCAAAGGGCCTGTTGTCGCACAGATTGTCACGACAACGCTCAGACCGGGGGCTGTCACTCTGATCCCCGATCTCTCCGTTTAAGCCTGTCTCCCGTGGCTAAGGGGGGTAGACCCTGAAAGGAGATGGACGACCAACTGTGAACCAGTTGGTTTGGGAGACACAAAAGAAGAAAAGCACTAACTGGATTTGTTTAATTTGATGGACCAGTGCCTTATGGGTTTGATGCTAAATCGATCACTTAATAGATGTTGCAGAAATGTAAACTGTGCACAACAATCATTTATCATCAAATAACTTCGAATAAATGCAAGATATCCAGTAAAATCATAGTGCGTTTAACGATGATCTGGCAAAAATAAACTTCGAAAGATACAACCATGTAAATTTAACCAGATATTATGTTCCTGTAGCAAATCTTCAGAATGAACATTCATGCATGATAAACATTGATTCCACATCAAAACTCTTGATCTCAACAGGAAAAAGTAAAACATGATGAGCATTTGAGCCAAGACTACTTCTGGCAAAATATTTCCACGATGCTTTTTTATGCTTTTTTTGATAAAAATTTAAAACCGAAAAAATTAAAATGAAAAACCTAAAAACTATTCTTTAGATAAAAGAAATTTCCCTATATTTTTTTTTTTTACTTTTTTTCTTTTCTTTTTTTTTATAGCAAAAACTAAAATAAAAATCTACACTAAATCTAAAACTATAGAAAAACAAATCAAAATTTTACATCTAAAATTAAAACCCTAACATTTAAAAATTAATAAAAGCAAACTAAACTAACAACCACTAAAAATCTAATATTAAAGTCTGTTTAAAAAAAAAAGGTAAGTCTAAATCCTAACGACTTTTTATGAATTTTTAATTTTTAAAATCAAACTCAAAAAATTTTAATCATAACGCATATATGTAAATAAAACTAAAACTAAATAAAATTTAAACGTAACTAAATAAATAAAAACGAAAAATGATTTTTATGCTAACATATTAACCTACGCATATATCTACACCTTACCTCAAACATGAAACCCACGACTACGACTACAGAAAAATCGAATGCGGCTGACTACGTTTTAACGGCGGGCAGCGTTTGATGGTGGAAGGGAAGTTTGCAGCACGCAGAATTGACAAGCACTTACCAAAAAACAGACTTTGAATCGTATTTACCTGATGCCCACGAGTTATACCAAAATTTGAAATCATTTTGCAGGTCCGGGCTATGAGATTCGACAGCGGACAGGGAAAACGCAGCGGCACGCAATCTTTGGGCGGCAGACAGAGGTGAGACGGCAAGCGTGGACGCAGCTCGCAGGCGGATGATCTTTCAGACATACAGGGTTTAAAATCACATCTTTACCCATGCTGAATAGCAGTTGTATGACATACGTATTTAACACAGTCGATTTTGTTTTAATGTTTTTAATGCAGGTTAGCGTGTGGGTGAGGAAGACTGCGACGGATCTGGAGTTGAGATAAAAATTTAATAAAAAAAAAAAAAAAAATCGTTTTCAGATCCCCAAAAGAAAATCAATTTGGCTCTGTGGATAAAATTGAAACCCTGAGCAGAATAAAGCTAAAACCGATGCGAAAGATTTTTCCAGATCTGACAAACCCTAGGGCAGCGAAACAGTGGCCCTGCAAAACTTGATTTTTCACAAAAAAATTTATCACAGGTCTGCAACCTGAAAATGGCAAAAAAATCCCGGAGAATATATGCAAAAATTTAAAATGAAACCCTGCAAACCGATCTAAAAATTTCAAAATTTTTACTCTACAAATGCCAGATTTATCAGTTATCATCAAATGTATTCAGAACTTTAGATTTGTAAATGAAAATGCTTTAGAAATCTCTTATGCGAATAAAACAAACTAAATGATTAACCCAGGATCAAAACCAGCTGGGCTCTGCAAAAAGTGCTTATGGGAGTTGGCTGGTTCAGCCGAGAACTTCCCCAAACACCCACTGATCCTCAAGGGGTTTCTGCACAGCTCACTTCAACCGTCAAATAAGAGAGAAAAA